>JAODAL010020803.1:0-68580 GCA_025379985.1 Phyllomedusa bahiana
AGTATAACAGGCAAGGAGAGGAGACGAAAACCTTAAATCCCTTTCCAGGAGAACTAAGGAAAAAGGCAATAGAGGAAGAAACGGAAGCCCCAGATAGGAAGGTAGAGCTGTCAATCCCCCAAAGAGAAGGAGCCGGGTTAACCCCATGGAGTGCTGGAAGTTTCCCTGGCCCGGCGTCGGCCGGGAATCAATCAAGATAGCGGGGGAGAAAACCCAGTTCACACTGGGAAACACAAATAGACACTTGTCAAAAAAACCTGGCAAACGTCGCACGGCCACGGCCGCGACAGATCTCAAAGCTGGGGTTCTTTTCTGGCAAAAACAGACAGTCCCCCCCCCCCCACTTTATGAGAGGCCACCGGACCTTCAACAACCCTCTGGGTTTAGCAGAAGGACTTGGTGAACTTTTTTCCTTTTTCCAGCCGGGAAAGCATGTTTTTGGGGATGGGACCGGAGACGGACTATTTTGGTCTGGTTGGGGGTTTTTTTCCCATTTTTTATTTTTTGTTGGGGCGTTTTTTAGAGTCTTTTGACCCAGCCCAGACGTGCACTCATTAACAGCGATTTCTATTTTATTTCATATTTGGGGTGGCGGAATACGTGAAGTGGGAACCATCTTCACGGCAAAACCCGGGCCAGCTGGGGGGCAGAATTTTGTGAACGGTAGTTGGGACACTAAAATCTGAAGGCAATGGTGAAAAACTACCCCGAAGAAAGAAATTTTCAGGTTTCTAAATTGACAGATCATAATTCTCTTTTCCGGGGCAGATAAAGTTGAGCTTTGCCCCCAGTGAGGTCTAAAACAAACATCGGGGCTGGTGGGAAAGCAGCTTTTCCCCCCAACATCCCCATAAAAGACGCTAAATTACTTTTCTAAATATCAGAGCATTAATTACAGCACACCCCAAAGGATGCACTATCTTCGAAGAGCCCCACATAAAGTCACCCCATTTGATCAATCGGGGGTTCTCCAGCAACAAATATGGGGGCGGAGCCAGGGAAAACCCAAAAGAATAATATCTGCAAGATTTTTCCTACATACAAAAAATTAAAGTTTTCAGTATGAAACTCCCAACATTCAAATGACCTGTCAGTACAAAATTTTTTTCTTCCCCCGGTTAGGAGGTAAATCTACCCCTGAAACAAAAGGGGAATTTAAAGGAAAAAATTCCCAAACCAAGGTTTTAGCAACAGCCATACTGGAAATTAGAGCAGCACCCGACTCAATAAAAGGGCACGACAAGAAAAAGTTTTGGGAGCAAGAAACAAAGGGTTAGGGGCAAAACAAACTTGTTATTTGAGTTAGGAGGTCCCTGTACACCCGAGTTACCTTCCCGGGAAATTTTGCAGACGTTCGTTTTACCTT
Source organism: Phyllomedusa bahiana (assembly GCA_025379985.1). Taxonomy (NCBI): domain Eukaryota; kingdom Metazoa; phylum Chordata; class Amphibia; order Anura; family Hylidae; genus Phyllomedusa; species Phyllomedusa bahiana. Next base: position 1,367 of record JAODAL010020803.1, read on the forward strand.
GGGGGAGTTAGCCTTAATGGGACATTTCTCAGGAAAGGGTCAGGCTTCCCAATAAAGGCACAAGGCCCTTTCTCCAACCGTGTCCCCTCCTGGGGCAGCAGACGTAAGCCCCTAACACCATGGGTTTTTCCCCAAAGACTGAGAGGGGAGAGGGGAGAGAAAAATCTCAAAAAAAGGAAAAACAGGTTTTACAGGAAAGCCTGACTTGAGTGAACAGTAAAACCCCCTTGTTTTCCCCTGCGTCTCCCCCTCAGCTTCTGTCAATGGTCACAGCTAGATCAAAAGTCACTCAGGTTCTCAGGAATTGGACGGCTAAACCATAGCATCCTTCCCATCAGACACCCCTTTGCGAAAAGGGTCTTTAGAGGTTTTGGTCTACCACCCAGTCAAAGACACCATTGGCGGAAACCCGGAACAGAGTCTTTAGCCGACGCGCCCTGCTGATAGAAGCAAAAGAGTCCCGCCTATGCCACACGGTTGGGTTATCAAAACGTCCTAAAAACCAAAAAAAATTGTCCATTGATCTCCACTCAGGGGCTTCAGAGGGTATAGCTCAGGCCCAATCCTGAGGTGGGCCCGGGAGGAGAGACACAACAACGGCTACTTTCTCAGCTAAAGTGGGAAAATAGTTGAAGAGAAAAAATAAATTTCAGATTCCCTAAAGGTTCGGAACCTGCAATTTCCCTCAAAGCGATCGGGAGAAGCATCTTAGACTTTTGACGTATGCTAGATCCACAAAAAACAGGGGGAGGTAGGGACACAGACGGGGGGGCCAAAATCCAGGGACCGGGTTTGTTAGGAACCAGAAAGCTGGAGACTTGATTAATAACCCCGCCAGCCCTGAAGCTGATTGCAAATCATCCAACGGTCGGTGACCGACAAGCGGTACCATATTGAACCGCGGGGGAGTCGATGGGATAAGGCCTGTTATAATGAAGGGGGCCTCAGGGGGGCACGAACAGACCAGACCCGCGTGGGCCCCGACCGATCCCAACCCCTTCCCTGCCTTTTGGGGTGCCCGACCCCCTTAATAGGTCGGCCCCAACCCGAAACTGGCACTAGCGAAAAACAGAAAACACAAGAAAACAGACAAACAATACAAAATCAATAAGGGGTGGGCAAGCAAAACCAATCGGTAACTATCGGGAAGCGGTACAAATCAGAAGGCAGAAAATAAAGTGAAACAAGAAGGAAGTTAACCAGGGAGGCACAGAAAAAAAGAGGCGAGTTATAGGCAAAACAGACCGTATAACAGGGAAGGAGAGGAACGAAAGGCCTTAAATACCTTTCCCGGAGAACTAAGGACAAAGGCAATAGGGGGGAAGAAATGGAAACCAATAGGAAGAAGCTGTCAATCACCCAGGAGAAGGGGCCAGGTTAACCCTGGAGTGTGGAAGATTTTCCGCCCAGGCGTCGGCCAAAAATCAACAAGATAGCAGGAAAAACCCAGTTCACATAGGAAAAAACCAAAGGAGAACTATTCAAAAACCATGGGTTACGTCGAATCGGCCGCGGCCGGGGGACCAAACTCAAAGCTGGGGGTTCTTTTGGCATGAGCTGACACATGAGGTTCAAAAAACCGGTAAAAGGGGCCTTTTTTTAAATTATTGGTGTCCTTCCCCTAAGTCAACCCCCTTTTTTTGGGAAGCTCGGATATCTTATAGATTGTTCACTAATTTAGGAGGTGACCATATTATTCTACCCAACAACATGTATTATGTATGTGGTTTTTATGCATATAAATTTCTTCCATACAACGGGGTAGGAACATGTACTATTGCAAGATTGACGATAGCTATTATGGTCCATAGCTCACGATGAAATCGATATTGATCAGATACCAAGGCATACAATAATGAAACGGATTGAACCCACAAAACCTTTGATTAAGTTCAATCGAGCCTTTTACGCACTCATACCTTTTCCTTTTGCAGGCAGTATAATAGGCATACACAATGCACACACTATAGAACAACTAGGTTCACTATTTGACAATGTTACTGATGACATTTTTGATGTCATTGAGATTCTCAATAACCAAACCAAGTTTCAAGCTAAAGTGTTGAATCAACACATACTAGTTCTAGACTGGCTGGCAGCCAGCCAAGGGGACGTTTGCGTCATTATTAGCCACGCCTGCTGTAACTATGTAGATACCAACTTTTCAGTTAGGGTAGACTTACATGCCTACAAGATACAGGAGTTGCAAATTAGGTTCCGGGTTTTTCTGGCTTTACCCTGCTAATTGGTTCAGTGGCATTGGTGGATGGTTTAGCGGATTAGCCCATGTCATCACCCACATTTTATCTGGATCTTGAGCAAATGTATTGGGATGGTGGTACAGAAGGCTTCTTCAATAACTAAGCGGTCTAAGAATCAAAACATTATGAATATGAATATAAACATTAGCCCTGAAACCCCAATCAAGATCACTCCTCCTGCCTGCGACTTAGCTCTGACGATCTTAATTGATCGTCGGAGCTAAGGGGTTAATTTACCGCTGGTCCCATGCCACAATCGTGCGGGGCTCACTTGTAAGCCCGCACGATTGCCAGGATGTATGCATATGTCCATTTGCGGGAACGCACTTCCCACTAGGACGTATGCATATGTCCAATATCGGGAAAGGATTAAGAACTGACAGTCATCAACCACAATGGACACAATGATCATAGAGATGGGTGAATTTCTCAAAAATTCGGTTTGCCAGAATCGATGAATTTTCCGACCAAAATTAGCTTTGACCTGAATTTATTTGCGGCGAATCATGGTGAAAAACAGCTATTTTCTGGCTGCAGAAAGCCTGTGGGGTGTTGTAGAACATTGTGCCATGCTCAAATATGCATAGGAAGCGTGGTTTGGTCTTGAAACAATGCTGCGTTTTAGTATGACACGCAGATGACAGCCGCTGCTATTAGAATCGCTTCACACTTCACTTCTCTGGGCAGTTAAAGGGGCAAAACTGACCAAATAACTGAAGTGGGAACCGAGCTGAGGGCCAAGATCCTACGCTGATACATATAGCGTCTCCCCCACCCCCTAAAATAGTGGAGAGGGTGTCAGCTGTAATTTTGACGTCACTGATAATGTTGCCCTTCCTTTCATCCGTCAGTGTTCGCTTTCAATCGGTCAATAATCCATCAGTATTGCTAAAGCCAAAAACAAACAGGAGTTGATCCAAAACAGAGATGACCAGTAAATGGGATATTTGCATGTCTTCTGTGTTCTGTATCTACTCCTTCTTTTGGCTACCTAATCATCAGACAATCATGATCCTTTTCATTCCTTCTGACAGATTAAAAGAAGGGGAAAACCAAACATAGTGGCAACGTCATAGAGTGGTGGAGGGTGGAAACAGCATTAGGAAACCACAGGGTGTTCGAGTGAGACAGTGGTCAGTTGGCAGCAGCATGAGTAGGCCACAGAGTGGAACAATCAGATTGTGGAGGTGGCAACAACATCAGTAGGCCACAGAGTGGCAAATGACAGGTTGAGAAGGTGGCAACAACATCAGTAGGCCACAGAGTGGCAAGTGACAGATTGAGGGGGTGGCAGTAAGATCGGTAGGCCACAGAGTGGCACAATGACAGAGTGTGGAGGTGGCAGCAACATCAGTAGGCCACAGACTGGCACAATAACACAGTGTAGAGTTAGTGGCAGCAACAGCAGTAGCAGCATGAGGTCAGAGAGTGGCACAATGACAAATTCTGGAGGTGGCAGCAACGTGAGTAGGCCACAGAGTGGCAAATGACAGATTGTGGAGGTGGCAGCAGCATCAGAAGTCTACATAATGGCCTAGAGAAGAGTGGGGAGGTGGGTGGCAATACCAGTCTTTGGTAAAGATGGTGGGTGGTAGATGGAGCAGCTGGCAGCAGATGTGTGGCATTAGGCGGGTGGCAGCATCAGAATAGTAGCTGAGGAAGGTAGTCAGAAGAATCCAGACTAATTTCTCAAAGTTTTGGTGAGGCGTCATGGTTGATCTAATCTGATGCATAAGGCATTGGTGTGTGGAAATCCTGCCAATCCACGCCTGATTCATCTTGACAAAGGTGAGTCTCTCCAAATTTTGGGTGGACAAACGAGTTCCCCTTGGGGCAACTATGGCCACCGCAGCACTGAACACCCGCTCTGTGCCACACTATTGGCTGGGCAGGATAGCTTCTCCAGTGCAAACTCAGCAAGTTGCGGCCACACATCCAGTTTGGCTGCCCAGTAGTCCAGCGAATCTTCTATGTGGGGTGGCAGAGTGCTGTCCAAGTAGGCCACCACCTGCTGTTTCAGGGTCTGCTCCAGGTTCTGCTGCTGCTGCTGGTGAGTACTCTCCTCACTAGGCAGTTGAAGGAAGCTGCTCAACAACGACTGCAGACTAAGGCTGCTGCTGATGGAGCTGGTACTGCTCCTACCCACCACCTCCCCACAGCAGCCATGGCAGTGGTACGTGAGCGATGAGGAACCCCTTGGTCAGACCTGTCAGAGGATGGAAGATGGCGCAGATAGGCAGCGACCAACTGACTTCATAGGATTTCTCTATAGCCAGGCAAATCAGCATGCAACGGGCCATCTGCGCAAGTGACTCTGAGGGACTCCCTGCCTCCATCTCCACTGTATACTGCCACGGTGTGTCTGTGTCATCTACCTCGTCTTCCTCATCTCCCTCTACCTCCTCCGGCTGTTCCTGCTCCTCATCTCCTGTCACCTGAGTAGAAAAAACACTCATTTTGTCAGACACTGCTTGTGCTCCAATGTCCTCCTCCTCTTCCTCCAGTTCAGCCACCACCGGACTCATGTGGCCGTGAGATGTAGTCGCCACATCTCGAGTCCCTTGACCAGACAGCATCTGTTCCAGGACATGAAGCAGTGGAATGACGCTATTCATCCCTGTTACGGGTGTCCCTGCGACCCCCGTGTCAGGTCGCAGGCACACCCGCACCGCCGCAGCATCCCCAGCTGCGGCCGGTGCCGCAGCCGGGTACTCGGGCTGCGGACACCCCGGCAGCTCTGTGTCCCACTTACCTCGCCACGCTCCCGTTTCCGTCCCAGCGGCACTACAGGAAAATTTAAAGGGACAGTGCGCCGGTGATTGGTCTCACTGGGCATTGACCCTATTTAAGCTCTGTCACTTCCTTAGCACTTTGCTGAATTGATACTGCCCTGTGCCTAGAGAGGAAGTGTTCCTGAGTGTCTTGTTCATCTACTGTGTACTGTACCTTCTGCCTCCGTCCCTTGACCACGAACCATTGCCGCCTGTCCTGACCTTCTGCCTGTCCCCGACTACGAACCACCGCCACCTGCACTGACCTTCTGCCTGTCCCCGACTATGAGCCTGCTTCACGATTCTGTACCGCGCAACACCTCGGCTGCCACCGCAAGCAAGTCATGTCAGTGGTAGTGACCTGGTAGTAATCCGCCGCAGCAAGTCCATCCCGCTTTGCGACGGGCTCTGGTGAAAACCGGACCTACTTAGACTCCGCTCCCTGGCGTGGCTTACACCATCGCTTGTGGTGGTTCAGAGGATCCACTACCATATCCGTTACAGTTCAATTCGGCCATGGATCCCGCCAAGGTGCCTCTACCGAGCGTCTCTGACATCGCCACCATCGTGGCCCAACAGTCGAAACAGATCGCTCAGCAGGCACAGCAGCTTAACCAGCTGTCCTCTATGATGCAGCAGCATCTCGCTACGCAGCAGCAGTAATCGGCTGCCGTGGTGCCTTCCGTGGCAGCCGCTCCGGGGATGTCCGCCGGTCCTAAACTCCGGTTGTCTATGCCAACGAAATTTGATGGGGACCCAAAAGCCTGCAGGGGCTTCATCACCCAGTGCTCCCTCCACGTGGAACTTATGGCAGGACAATTCTCATCCGAAAGGTCCAAGGTAGCCTTCGTGGTCAGTCTCCTCTCCGGGAAAGCCCTAGCCTGGGCGACTCCCCTCTGGGACCGAGGCGATCCGGTCACTGCTGATCTTGTGACGTTCCTCTAGGAGTTCCATGGTGTTTTCGAAGAGCCTGTCCGCGCTTCGTCTGCCGAGACCGCATTGCTGAATCTCCAGCAAGGGAACTCCTCCGTTGGTGACTACGCCGTGCAATTCCGCACACTAGCTTCGGAGCTGGCTTGGAATGATGCAGCTTTGTGCACCACCTTTAAGAAGGGCTTCTCCAGCCAGATTAAGGATGCTCTCTCCGCCAGGGATCCTCCATCTTCCTTAAGTGAGCTCATCCACCTGGCGACCCGGATTGATATCCGTTTCTCGGAGAGACGTGAGGAGCTCTGCCAAGAGCGTAAACCAATCCGAACACGTCGTCTACCCCGTCTTGCATCGGTATTTCTTTGGACTCCACTGCCTTCTTCACAGCCAGTCATGGAAGGGGCCTTGCAAGTGGACAGAGCCCACCTGACTCCGCAAGACTTGACTCGACGACGTGAGGGAAACCTCAGCCTCTACTGCGGCAGTCCCGAACACCTACTCAGGGGTTGTCCGCTCCGTCCGCAACATCCGGGAAACGCACGCACCTAGGCTTCGTGGGAGAGGTGTCCCTAGGTGTGAACAATCCCTTTCCTCGGCTTATGCTGCCAGTTCTGATCACAACAAATTCCGGGATCTAGTTTCCGGATCTGCCTCGAATTTTATGGATGTTGCTTTGTTGGCCAAATATCGTCTCTCGGTGGTCCGCTTAGACCAACCCTTGGTCATCTCGTCCGTTAGTGGTGAACTCTTGAGTGACTCCATCCTGTTCCAAACTGAACCGGTGGTCCTACAAGTCGGAGCTTTACACAAGGAGAAGATCGCATTCTTCGTGCTACCCCGCTCTTCCTCGGCTGTCCTCCTGGGACTTCCGTGGCTGCAGCGTCACGCCCCCATGCTCGACTGGAAGACAGACGAAATTCTGAGTTGGGGTCGAGATTGCCAGTCTCGCTGCCTGTCGGCACCTCGCCGGGTGCGCCCCATTCCTCAACAGTCTCCTCTCAAGCCCTTACCAGGCTTGCCACCACCGTATCAGGACTTTCGAGACATCTTCTCCGAAAAGCAGGCGGACACTCTACCTCCCCATCGTCCCTACGATTGTCCTATAGACCTGCTGCCCGGGACTAGTCCACCCCGGGGTAGGGTCTATCCACTCTCGGTACCCGAGACTCAGGCTATGTCGGCCTACATTAAAGAAAATTTACAGAAGGGCTTCATCCGCAAATCTACTTCTCCGGTGGGTGCCGGATTCTTCTTTGTTGGAGAAAAGGATGGGTTCCTTACGTCCCTGCATCGACTACCGCGGTCTCAACAAGAAATCACAATCAAAAATCAGTACCTTTACCTCTGATTACTGAACTCTTCGATCATCTCCGCGGAGCTAAAGTCTTCTCCAAGTTGGATTTGCGGGGGGCCTATAATCTCGTTCGGATCCGAGAAGGCGATGAATGGAAGACGGCCTTCAATACTCGTGATGGGCACTTCGAGTATTTAGTGATGCCCTTCGGCTTGTGCAACGCGCCAGCAGTCTTCCAAGAATTCGTCAATGACATTTTCAGAGATCTTCTGTATGTCTGCGTGCTTGTCTACTTCGATGACATTCTGGTGTTTTCGCCTGATCTGGAAACCCACCAGTCACATGTGCGCCAGGTCCTGAAACGCCTGCGTGAGAACCATCTTTATGCCAAACTAGAAAAGTGCCTGTTTCACCAGACCACACTCCCTTTCCTCGAATATATAATCTCGGACAAAGGCCTGCAGATGGACCCCACTAAACTCTCCGCCGTTCTACACTGGCCACGACCCGTCAGCCTCCAGGCCATACAGTGCTTCTTGGGCTTTGCAAATTACTACAGGGAGTTCATTCCACATTTCTCGACGTTGGTGGCACCGATTGTGGCTCTTACCAAAAAGCATGCCAACCCGAAAAGGTGGCCACCAGCCGCAGAAGAAGGCTTTTCCAAGCTGAAAGCAGCATTTGCCTCTGCACCTGTGTTGTCGCGACCTGATGCCGAGAAGCCCTTCTTCTTAGAAGTAGATGCCTCTTCCGTGGGGGCTGGGGCGGTCCTCCCCCACCCGGGGCCCAAAGGATAGACTCTGACCTGTGGGTTCTTTTCCAGAACATTTTCACCGGCGGAGAGGAACTATACCATCAGGGATTGGGAGCTTCTGGCCATTAAGTTCGCTCTGGAGGAGTGGCGCCACCTCCTGGAGGGTGCTCGTTATCCTGTGAATATCTACACAGACCACAAAAATCTCCTCTACCTCCAGACAGCGCAACGTCTCAACCCACGTCAAGCAAGGTGGTCTCTGTTCTTCGCCCCGGTTCAATTATGTTATCCATTTCCGACTGGCAGAGAAGAACGTCAAGGCCAATGCCCTTTCCCGTGCCTCTGACGTAAGTGGAGAAGAGGAGGCCATTCCTCGGCACATCGTACCTACAGAATGTCTGATATCTGCAGCTCCAATAGCCCTCCGGGTAAGACGTATGTGCGCCCAGCACTCCGGCTAAGGATTCTGAAATGGGGCCACTGCTCCCGTATCGCTGGACATCGGGGGTGCAAAAGTCTTGTTCCTTGATCTCCCGGTTCTACTGGTGACCCAATCTCGCTAAAGATGTGAAAGAGTTCATGGAAGCCTGTACCACCTGCGCCCACAATAAATCACCGCGCCTCAAACCTGCGGGTTTGCTACAGCCTCTGCCGGTTCCTAACAGTCCCTGGGGCCACATTACCATGGACTTCATCACCGATCTGCCTCCCTCTGACGGTAATACGGTTATCTGGGTGGTCACTGACCGTTTTTCGAAAATGGCACACTTCCTTCCCCTGCCTGGTCTACCTTCTGCTCCTCATCATCACCAAAGATGTCTCTTATATTTGCTTCAATCCCCAGGAAACCCGCCTTCTACTAAAGAGTTGGAACCTTCTCTCTTCTTCCGACACTACTCCTGTCTCCAAAACTCAGTCTGGACCCGAAATGATCACCCCGCTCTGGTCAGATAAGGCATCCAAGTCAGTATCAAGACTGCTCAACTGATATTTTCCATATCCTTCTGTTACTCTGCTTCGTCAGGATTCTCCGATGCTCCAGATGGGTTGCTTTCCTCTTCTTCTTGCAGGTTCGAGACAGGACTTGCCTCTCTTGCTTTCCCTTTTGGGAAATTGCTAGAAAATGTATTATCTGTTCTTCTGGCTTTGTTTCAACAATGTTCTTTTTTGTTGTTTTGCTTGTAATGTTACTTGCATTTCCATTACCAATGTTGTTTTTTCATTTCTGTTCTTCTTTGAGTCAGATGACAAGTACCCTTTGATAGTACCTCAATCTCAGATGCTTTCAGATGCTTTCTACAATGCCTATATACCACCTTACATACCCAAACTCCTACTCTTTCCATCATTGGGATAAAATTTATGTCACTCAACGTAAACGGGTTAAATTCACCGTTTAAACATTCTTGGTTTTGGAGGGAGGTCCTAAAATCCAAAGCCGATATAGTATGTATACAGGAGACGCACCTTAAAGAGATAGATTCAGGCTGTTTAAAACATCGGAAGTTTCCGACTTCTTTCCACACAGCTTTTGACCAAAAAAAGGCAATTAGCAACTTTTAAAATTTACACAAGCTTCCTCCCCTTTGAGTACATATAATTCCAAGGGTCGTTTCAAAAATTTTTAAAATCCTACTAAATTCACTCCCCTAACTATTTTGCATTATATGCCCCAAAATTTAAACATAAATTTCCCCTTTATTACAAGGTAATTTTTAAGGGCTAAGAATACGCAAAAAAATCAATTTAAATGTGGCGTTTTTTAATATGGTCATAAATAACCGCTAGATGACAAGAGCATACAAAACCCCCCCTGCTTGCAGCACCCTCCTTTTTAAGAGAATATACATGATATGGCGCTATACTCCCCTAGCAAGTTACTTCACCTTTTATTCCCCCCGCCAAGGCACCTATTCAAAATTTACGATTTTTTCTCAAAAAACAGAAGGGCCCCTTATCCAATACAATTTTTCACAGCAAAATGGGGTTTGCTGTTTTTTATATTTTGATGCTTTTCTCTCCCTCCCCTGAGTTCCCGTGGTGTATAAACACTTTCTATTAAAACCAAAGCGGTAAATGATAACATCCGAAAGCACAACAAAAATATTTCTATTAATACTCTATCTGCCCCCCCCCCCAAATTCCCCGTGGTGCGCCACAAAGCCTATAAAGAGGAATTTTTTAGCCTTAGCATCTAAGGAAAAAAAAAGCGGAAAAGGAAAATTTAGATGACCCTTTTTGGTAAATTAAAGTGATAGAGACCAAACTTAGCAAAACCCCCAAGGGTAATCCCAATACTGAATTTTCAACTCTCAAAACACAACTTGGGAATTGAAACTAAAGAAAAATAAAAAAGTTTTTTCCAGGGCCAAAAGGAACTTCTATCAGGGGGGGACCCCCCGGGAAAAATTTCGGAAGAGGCAAAAATCCAAGCAAATTCCAAAAAATTTTTTTCAACATCCCCAATAAAAAAGAAAATCTATGACCCCAGCGAATAGAAACTCCTTTTCAAGGGGATTTCCAATCCTTAATAACAATTGGAAGGGAAAACCCGAGTTCTGGTTTTTAAACAGAAAAGACAATTTTTTTAGTTAGAACCAACCTTCCAGTGTTATCGAACAACAAAAACAAACCCTTAACACTCCTATACTATCTCAATTGGAGCACACTATAAAACTTCTAAAAATTAAAAAATCCCCGGCCCCCCATGGATTCACAAACAATATTAAAATCTTCTCACCCACTTTGCTCCCACTCCGAAAACTTTCAAAGCCCTTTAAAAAATATGGGAAGCCCCCTAAAAAGAAAACTTTCATACCATAACCACTATCCGAAACCAGCAAACCCGCAGACTTAGCAAATAAATTTTAGACCAATTTTTACCCTCAACTTTACATCAAATTAAATTCAAACATATTGTGAACCCGCCCCCCCGAAAGGGCCCTATTACCCTCCTTGATCAAAAGGATCAGGTAGGGTTGGTTTATGGGCCCACAGGCAGGAAAGGTCCGAGACTTCTTTAAATTTTTACATAAATTTCAACACCCTACATCTGCAGTTTTTTACCCCTGGACCGGTGAAAAAGCCCTTTTAGAATCAAATTGGTTTTATCTTTAAGAAGTATTAAAGAATTTGGCTACCTAGCACCTATACCAACCCTTCTGGGAAAAGTGTATGCATCGGGGTTCTCTCTCTAACTTTTAGACCAAACGGCACACGACAGGGGTTTCCATTCCCCTTTTATTTCACTTGTGGTTGAAAACCCTTGGGGTGAACTTAAAAATTCTCCTTTAATTTCGGGGAATCATTACAAAAACTGAATATAAGGGTTGTTTAACGTTTTGGGGATATCCTAATCACTTTCCAAAAAAACCCCCTTGTTTTCTATCCCTGCTTTTCTTAACCTACTAGAATGATATTCCCGCCCCTTAAATCCACCTTTTAGAAAACAAATGCCCCCAAACTCATAAATTTTCAACCCGCAATTTCCAATTTTAAGGACTGATTCCTTTTTTTCTTTTTGGGGATTAAATCTTTCCTAACCCTTTTCAAAGACTTTTGCATCAAATTTTTGGAGGGCCTTTAGGGTTTCTCTGCCCGTTTGGAAATAAATTTGGGTTAAAAAAGCAAACTCCCCCCCCCCAAAGGTTGGGAAAAATCAAACCCGTTTAAAAAAGGGTTCTTTTGCCTAATTCCTTTTCATTGCGCGATACTACCCTTTTCCCTTTTTCCCCTCCCCCCTATGAACAAAATCCAAAACCCAAATCTTAAAAATTTTCTGTGGCGCCCAAAAAGCCTTTTTTTTTAAAAAGGGGCTATTTTATTGACTTGTAAATTTTTGGGAGGCCTAACTTCCCAAATTTTTCATAATTTTTTAATGTAGCAGAAAATGCTTGCGCCAATATTTTTTCTTTTTGGAATAATCCCATGGGACCCAAAATTTGCTTTTAAAGGGGAAAAACCAAACAACTTTTCCCTTTTTTATGAGGGTTTGGGGTTATTGCACAAATTTCGATTGGGACTTTCCCCCCCTCCAAAAAGTTGCCTTAGTTTTGTTTGATACATAGGGTGCTGCACCTTTCTGTATTTTCTATATGGCTTTCCAATCCCCCTCTTCGTCCCTATGAAAAATTTTGGGGCCCCCCCATTATCTAAATCAATGGTTATCTAGTGGTATAGTTTTAAAAAAAAAAGAAATGTTTCCAGCAATTTCTTTAAATCCCTTGGGAAAACTTGGGAAAAAAGAATTTGGTTTTTCCCACAAAATCCCTTTTTTTCTTTCCGCAACTTAGCACATTATTCACAGTTGGAAAGGGGTTTCCAAAAACCCAAAAGCCAAATCCCCCCTTTCAAAAATTTTCCCATCCCCATAAGAAAGGATATGAAAAAGGCCCTTCATTTGCCCCCACTACACTTTCCCCTGAAAACTGTTTACTAAACCCAAAGGCCCCCTTTGCATTGAGGTGGGAAAAAAAATTGGAACATCTTTCTTTCTGGAAAAAGTTTAAATTTAGGCTCTCCCCATTAAAATTTTCTAGATGTATTAATCACACAGAATTTTCTAGGAAATTTTCAAACCCTTTGATGGTATCTTCCCCTAAAAACTTAGCGCAATTTTAGGGGGGTTTGGGCCCGTCCCCGGCCCCCGGGCGCACCCGGGTCCGCCCCCCCCAGGTGTGTCCTTGCTGGGTCTATGTTGCCCCCCAGCCCTTTGAAAAGAGTTCCTCAGTGTAATTTTTCGCCTTACCGTTCCGGACCCTTTTCTTCGTTCCTCGACCCGAAAACCCCTGCCGTTTTGTCCCTTTACCTTCCTTCCTGGCCCTGACCAAATAACCATTTTCCGCCACCTGACCTTTCTGCCTGCCCAGACTACGATTTTTTGGGGTTGCTTTCCCGTACTCGCTGACCTCGGGTGCCCCCACACAAGTCAAAAAGGGGGAGCACCTTGGGGCCTCACGCCCCCCCCGCAAGTCCTCCCACTTTTCGGCGGACTCGGGTGAAAACCGAGGGCTACTTAGATTCCCCCCTGCGTGGCTTAACTATATCGCTGCGGTGGTCCAAGGGGATCCACTACCCAGCCGTTAAATTTTTGATCCAGCCATGGATCCCCCCAAAGGTGCCCCTGCCAAGTTTTGCGGATTCACAACATTGTCGCCCAACAGTCCGCAGATCGCGCAACAACCAGAAATTTGGGTAGCTGTCCTCCATGATGCCCCCAATTCCGGGCCCCCCCAAGCAGCAACCTGCCTCTTCGCCGGGGGTTCCCCCCTCCTGCCCGCGGACCGGGGTCCAAAGCTTCACCTTCCTCAAACCTTCCAAGTTCGATGGGGGACTCGGGCTGGGCAGGCTTATTACGCGTGCCCATGACTTGGGCATGGCCGATCATTTCCCACGAAAGGGCAAAGGGGGGTTCGTGGTGAGCTGCTATCCGGAAAGGCCCTTGTCGGGGGCCCCTTTGGGACCGGAATGACCCGGCCCGCAGACCTACAGGCCTTCCTCTTAAATTTCCGCACGTTTTCGAGGACCCGGTGCGAACACTTCTGCGGGACGGCGCTTTGAACCTACGCCAAGGGACCCTCCTAGGGACTTTGCGGTCCAGTTCCACACCTAGCCTCCGAGCTGTCGGAACCGCCGCTCTGCGCCCCATTCAAGAAGGGGCCCGTCGAGCAGAGTAAAAGGTAAACTTATCCATTGGGCCCCGCGCATAGACTGCGTTTCACGGAGAGCAGAGGAGCTCCGCCAAGAGCGGATCGCCAACCCCCATTTCCCGTTTGGCCCCCTTGTTCCAAAGGCCCCACTGCCTCCTTTCCTTTTCCCCGAGGAACCCATGCAGGTGGACCGGGGGCCCCTTGTCGGGGAAGAGCGTCCCCCGCCGGATGGAAACCTTTGTTTTTCTACTCCCCCTCCGGACCCTTTGTAGAAGTTGTCCGCAGCGTCCTCAGCGGGGCGGAAACGCTCGCACCTAGGGGCCGTGGAGAGCATCCCTAGGGGCTCAGTTTCCTCCCAAAGACTTTTGTTGCCTGTGGGGGGTAACGACAGATGTTTGTCTATCTTTCCGGGTCTCTGCCTTCCTGGATTTCCGGCTCCCCCGGAATTTTAAACACCCTTCCCTGTGTCACGCTATCCTTGCCAGTAAACCCCCGGGAAAAAACCCGGGTTTGCTTATTCATCCGTCAGGGGGACCTTCCCTCACGACTCCATTCAGTTCAACACCCTGGTGTGACCCCCCGGGTGTGGGGTCCAAACACAGGGAGAAGATCCCCTTTCATGTCCTCCTCGCCTTCTTCGGCATTCCTTTTGGGGGGCTACCCTGGCGGCAACGCATGCCCCCCGCTTAAATTGGAAGACAGGCAAGCCCCAACTTTGGGGGAAGGGAAAATGCCAGGATCCTGCTTGGGGGCACCAGGGCCCGTTGTCCATCTCCCTCCCCAGTCGCCCATCAATTCCTACAAGGCCTCCCACGGAGTACCGGGGATTTTGGAGATGTTTCTCGAGAAACAGGCTAAAGAAGCTCCCCCGCCCCATCGGCCGTATATTGCCCAATCAACCCCCTTCCCCGGGAAACCACCCCCCTCGGGGTAGGGGTCAAACCCTCTTCTTTTGCCCAAGCCCAGGCCATGTCGGCCTAAATTCAGGAAAATTTTGCCCCAAGGGGTTTTTATACCCCAAGTCCTCCTCGCCCCCCGGGACGGGTTTCTTCTTCTTTCAGAAAAAGAGGGTTCACTTTCGTCCGTGAAATTGACTACAGGGGGCCAAAAAAAATCACGAAGAAGAATCGCAAACCCTCTCCCCCTTGATCCCTGAGGCCCCTTTGATCGCCCCCTTTGGGGGCCAAGGTCTTTTACCAAATTAGACCTACGAGGAGCCATAACCTCATCAAAATTTGGGGAAAAGGGGATGAGTGGAAAATGGTTTTACAACACAGGGGAGGGCCCAATTTTGATATCCGTAAACCCTTTCGGGCTTGCAATCCCCGGGGCCTTTTTTTCCCAGATTTCCCGTCAATGACGTTTTTTTCGGGTTTTTGCTGTACACCTGCTCATTAAATACTTGGACATATCCGATTTTTTTCCCCTGACCCAGACCCTTTGGGTTTAAAGACGCCGGGGTTTTGGGCAAACCCTTGGGGCCCAATCAACTTGTTTTCCAAGCTGGAGAAGTTTCTTTTCCCCACCGGGCCCCCAAGCCCCCCTTTTTTTGGGGTAAAAATTTTTTCCAAATTGGGGTCTCCCGAGGGACCCTTTTTTAAACTCCCCGCGATCCGCAATGGCCCACCGCCCGGCCCTTCCGGGGTTTCCCAATCGCTTCCAAGGATTCGCCAACTACTCCCGGGCCATTAAATTCCCCACTTCTCTTGCTGGTGGTTTCCCCCAACGTGCTCTCCCCCCGAAAAAATTTGCAAACCCAAAAGTTCCCCTCCGTCGCGAGGAACCCATTCTCCCGATTGAAGACAGCGGTTTCCCACACCCCCTTTTTTGCCCGGGCCCAATCCAGAAGACCCTTCAGTCTAGGGGGAGGTTTGCCTCTTCCGTGGGAGCCGGGGGGGCCCGGCCCCCAAAAGGGGCCCTAAAGGCAAAAACCGCACTGCGTTTTTTTTCCCGAAAACCTTCCCCTTTGAAAGAACGTTTACCCTTTTGGAGATCGGGAATTTTTTGGCCCCTAAAATTGGCCCTGGAAAGGCGTCATCTTTTTGGAGGGAGCTCGGCCCCCAAATTGTTTCCCTTCACAGACCAAAAGAATCCCCAAAACCTCCAGACACTCAGTTTTTTAAAACCCTCCCCCAAGGCCCCGGGTGTCTTTTTTTTTCTCGCGCTTTGATTTAAAGTTTAAAATTCTGACGGGCCCGAAAAAATGCAAGGGGGATGCCCTCCCCTTTCGTCTGACATTAGGGGGAAAGGGAAACCGGTGTCTCAGCACATCAAAAAAGCCCCTAAAGCGGGATTCATTTTGGGCCCGGTGGATCTCCGTAACTTTCCCTTTTGGGCAAACCCTACTGCGTCCCGCCCCTCAGGGGGGGATTCGGGTTGGGGGCATAGTTCCCCTTCTGCCGGGCCCCACCCCGGTGTAGGGAAATTTCTACGTCCCACTCGCGACACTACTGGGGGCCCAACCCTGCTTTCAAGAGGGTCAAGGACTTGGGTTCTCTCCTGCCCCACGTGTGTCCGAAAAAAGGGTTCCTTTCCCACGGGCCCCGCAGGCCTCTTATTTCCCCCCCTGCCTGTTCCGGAGTCCCCCAGGGGACCCCACATATGGCAGGGAAACTTTATCACGGCCCTTTTCCTTTCCCTTCCTCGGAAACTGGGTCATCTGGGTGGTCACGGGACCAAATTTTCAAAGTGTCCCCATTTTTTGCCGCTTCCGGGCCCTCTTCTGCTTCCCAATTGGCGGGGTTTACTTCCTTTCCCTCACATTTTTCCTCATGGTTTACAATCCCCCACGTTCCCCCCGATCGAGGCGTCCAATTTGTTCCCCTAAGTTTCTGGGGGCCCTTGTTTCCCCTTTGCAAATCAAGCTAGATTTCCTTCCGCATATCTTCCCCCCGACAAATGGGCTTTTGGGGAGGGTTAACCAGATCTTAGGGGGAAATCTACGGACTTTTGTGTCCCCCCTTTAGGACAACTGGTCCCCAATTGTTCTTTTGGGGGCCCATTCCATATAAAACATAGGGACTTTCCCACTCAACCCTGATTTTTTTCCGGTTTTTTTCCCTTCCTTGTGGGCAAAGGGCCGCACCCGTTTCCCCCTCTTTGGGTTCCCCCCTCCGAGTTTCCCCCCGGGACAACCAGGTTTTAGGATTTCGGGGGCATTTTTTTCAAAGACCCCCACAAACCTTTCCCCAGGCCCTTTAGCCCGCAAAGGGGAAAAACCCCCCCTGACAAGAAAGACCTTCCCCAATGTTTTTTCCCCCCAGGGGAAAAGGGGTGACCCCCTTCTAAAAAACTTTCGCCTCAAGATCCCTAAAATATAAATTGGGGCCGCGGTTTCGGGGCCCTTTAGAGTACTGGGGACAACTGAACCCGGGGTCCAAAAAACCGGGCCCACCTCCATCTCTCCCGGGGTTTCCCAACGCCTTTTTCAGTCCCCTCCTAAAACCTCTGGTCCCCGAAAACCGGGTTTTCCCAAAAGGGAAACGCCTGGGGTTTTGTCCCTTGCAAAATTTTCCCCCGTGTTTTTTGAAGTGAAAGACATCTTAAAACATGAAGACCCCCAGGGGTAAGCGATTCTTTCTTGAGATTAGAGGGGGTTTTTGGCCCCCAAGAGAGGTCCTGGGAACCGGGGCCAAAAAACCTTGAACCGAGAGTGATCCTAAATCCTTCAGCCCAAAAAAAGGAGGGGGAAACTAAAAGGGGGGGGTACTGGCGGGGGGTTGGGCCCGGGTCCCCGGGCCTCCCCTTTCCCCGGGCGCCCCCTGCCGCCCCCCCCCCCCCCCCCGGGACGAGCGGTGGGTCCGCAGCTTCCCCCCACAGACCCCACCTGGGCCTGTTTTCCCCCCGCCCGCGACCTCTGCCACCGGCGCGTGTTCCCATTCCCCAAGGGGCGCGCGGCCGGGGTCGTTCTCAGAATTTAAAGGGGCCCCGCGCCCCGTTAATTGGCTAAAATTCCGGGGGCTTCCCCCATTTAAAGGGGACACCCACAATCACTCCTTTGCTGGATCAAAGGGCCCCCCAGCCTTAGAGAAAGGGGGTTTTCCCCAAGTGTATTCTTTGCCTTACCGTGTACCAGACCCTTTGCTTACGTTCCCCGACTCCGAACCCTGCCCGCCTGTCCCCGAAACCCTTTCCCGCCCATCCAAAAACCCCAAAAACCCTTGCTGCCTTTCCCCCGACTACGATTCTTGGATTGCGATTCTGTACTACGCTGCACCTCAGCTGCCACTGCAAGCAAGTCAATTCAGGGGTAGCGACCTGGTAGCCTCACGCTGCAGCAAGTCCATCCCGCTTTGCGGCGGGCTCTGGTGAAAACCGGGGGCTACTTAGATTCCGCTCCCTGGCGTGGCTTAACTATCATCACTTGTGGTGGTCCAGAGAATCCACTACTCAGCCGTTACAGTGCACATGACTCCTGGATATTCCCAACATTGTTGGAGGAATTGTGGTGCTCTGGGATCACTACTTCATATGTGGTGGTCCTGTCCAAAGACTAGAAATTTTTGGTTGGAAGTGGAGAGACTCCTATCAGAGATTATAGACCTTCTTTTTCACTCACAATGGAATTAGCAATCCTAGATATCTCCTTAAATGCCTTTCCTCCTTGCTTTCGGACAGTAATTTTTCATGTGTTGATGGCAACTAGGTCAGTAATTGCCTTCCATTGGAAGCAACCTACACCATTAGCAATTGCTGAGATAATCAACAAAATGAATGTACAGTTTCATTCGGAAACGTGCTTAATCATTCCGCCACATTTAATCCCTAAAATTAGAGACAGATCGCTTATTTGGACAGAGTCCAAGTTCTTTAAATAGGGATCGAAAGAATGGACTCCCCTTTTTGTTTAAAGCGTAGTTCACCGATTTCTATACTCTCTTCTTTATAAAAATGTGCTTTTTTAAGTGTCTTACATATTCTTAGCAGGATTATATGCTTGCCATGTTTACTATGACTTGTCTCCCTTTAAAGGAGGCACCATCTGAGACCACCGAACCTAGTTTTATAGTTTTAACAAAGTATATATGTAAGCAGAAATATATTTACATCTGTATATATTACAAGACCTTACTCCCGCTAGATCAATTGCTCGTGGATATAGGTGAAACACTGATATGTACTTGTTTGAATGACTCCTAATTAGCTGTTAAAATTGTTGAGTCTTTTTTGACTCGTGTTATTGTTGCTTTTTCCTTTGCATGCTGTATTGACTAAAATTAAAATAAAAATTTATGTTGAAAACAAATTCAGGTATATATGGTTCAGAAATACACACACCCTGTATTTGACTCCTAATTACCCCACAAACAAGAGGATAAATTAACCCTTGGGTATAAAATACCCTACATAAATAACCAGATGGAATTCAGGTATATATGGGGCAGAAATACACACACCCTGCATTTGACTCCTAATTACTAGTGATGAGCGATTGTGTCAACAATCGTTATTGGGTCGATAGTCGATATTGGCAATTATCATGTCGATAGCCGATAGTCAATTATCGTATAAGTCTATGGGAACAACAGCTTCATTCTTACACCCAAACAGGTGAGGGGAAGCTGGAATTAACATCCACAACAGTAAACTGAATATGTGCTATTGCAAGACAAAAGTCACAGAAAAAAATTCATATGCTAAAATAATTCATTATGTTCATTGGGTAACCGAAAAGATGAGGACAGTGTAGCCACAGCAGGTACAGCGGTAGAAGCTGCTACAGGGCCCCTTTGACACAAAACAAGACACCAGTATTACAAATGGCACATGGGAACTGGCAGGAGACCCCTATCACTTTTTGCACCAAGGACCAACAACTTGTCATATATGTGGTGCTGGTGGCAGCAAGAACGTCCCAACGGGGAACGCGGAGGTTCAGCTGGCAGGGCCATAGTTACAGTGGGTGCTGTGAGAGCTAGGGCCATCTATTAACCGTTTCATGGCCAAATGCAGCTAAATCAAATGGGGTGCCCACAAATTACTACTTCCTATTTTTAACATATCACTGGGCACCTTTTTGATTCCAGCCCCTGGCAGGAATACTGACCTATTACTACCCCTGGCATCCATTTTAAAGTAGCATGACCCCCAAAACCACTAAAAAATGCCCTTATGGACCCTCAGAAAAAAAATTCCCAATAAGAAACTGACTATTTGAAAAAACTATTTTTCCAATTCTGCTGCTGCTGCTGCTACGGCTAAGACTACTTCCCATTCTACTGCTGGCACGTTGCTGACGTTGTCCCACTGTGACATTAGAACGTGAAGCAGATGCAACAGATGTCTCTAGTTGGTCAACGAGGCCTGTGTCAAATTCCTGCATTCTACTGTCAAGTGGGTTGAAGGAAATTGCTGACTTTTGATTTGGAACGTGGATCAAGGAGGGGAGACACCCAGTAACCGCTGTTCATTTTGATGGATTTGAAGCTTGGCAAATAAGCTTTTTTTCAATAAGACCTTTACTATTGGTTTCTTTTACAGCGGCATGCCCCAAAACCAGTAAAGATGCCCTTAATAGAACCTCAGAATAAAAAGTGCCTGAAGAAAGTAGTCTTTGAACCACCATTTTAGTTGAACTGGACATTGACTATCCCTGTCCTGGACCGCAGCATGACCCACAGATTACCAAGTGCCGGAAGGCAGTATTATTTGAAGCAGTATTTTAGTTGAACTGGACATTGACTATCCATGTCCTGTACCACAGCATGACCCTCAAACATGCATGACCCATAGATCACAAAGTGCCGGAAGAAAGTAATCGTTGAACCACCATTTTAGTTGAACTGGGCATGACTATGACTATACTTGTCCTGTACCACAGCATGACCCAAAAATCCACATGACCCACAGATTACCAAGTGCCGGAAGGCAGTATTATTTGAAAGAGTATTTTAGTTGAACTGGACATTAACTATCCATGTTCTGAATCACAGCATGACCCCTAAACCTGCATGACCCACAGATCACAAAGTGCCGGAAGATAGTAGTCTTTGAACCGCCATTTTAGTTCAACTGGACATTGACTATCCATGTCCTGTACCGCAGCATGACCCAAAAACCTGCATGATCCACAGATCAAAAAGTGACGAAAGAAAGTAGTTTTTGAACCAGTATTTTAGTTGAACGGGACATTGACTATCCATGTCCTGTACCGCAGCATGACCCGAAAACTTGCATGACCCACAGATCAAAAAGTGTCCTAAGAAAGTAGTATTTGAACCAGTATTTTTGTTAAGTGGACATTGATTATCCATGTCCTGTACCGCAGCATGACCCGAAAACCCGCACAGGTGCCCTTATGGACCATCAGCAGAAAATTTCGCAATAAGAAATAAACTATATTAAAAAAAACTAGTTTTCCAATAATGCTGCCTCTAGAGCTACTTGCCATTTTACTGGTGACATTGTTCCACTGTGATATTAGAACGTGAAGCAAACGAAACAGATGTCCCCAATAGGTCAACGAGGCCTGTCTGAAAATCCTGCATTCTACTGTCAAGTGGGTTGAAGGAAATTACTGATCAAGGCGGATGAGGCTGTGAACGTGGATCACTGAGGTTCAGCTGGCAGGGCCGGACTTACAGTGGGTACGGTGAGAGCCAGGGCTGGCGTACGTCATCTATTAACACGCAAGTTCAGCAAGCAGGGCCGGAGTTACAGTGGGTGCGGTGAGAGCCCGGGCTGGCGTCCATCATCTATTAACACGCAGGTTCAGCTAGCAGGGCCAGAGTTACTGTTTCTTGGGGTTCTACCATGTATCTGCTTGTTCACAATTATACCAATAGCATGCTGTTTCACATTGTAGATCCTGGCAATATTGCCATTAATGATAGCATTTAGGTGGCATGCCTTTTTCTATGGTGCCCATACCCTTAATGTGCACAATGTCATTCTTGTAGATGGGCATGTATATTGAGAAAGGCAGAGCACTAGTGACCGGTTTACTGCCCTATTTGCACCCCTGGCACCCCTTTCATAATAGCCTGACCCCAAAACCAGTCGAAATGCCCTTATGGACACAGAGAGTAAAATTATCAGCAAGACATTAGTATTTGAAACAAGATTTATTTGAGTAGAACCTTGAATATCGCTGTCTTTTCCAGCTGCTTGAAGCCAAAAGCAGCAAAAATGACCTTTTCAACACTTAATAAAAGTAGCCAGAATAAAAGAGTTTTTTAGAAAACATTTTTGGGAGTAGGACCTGGATTATAGCTGTTTTTTGACAACAGCAAGCCCCCAAAAATTCAAAAAATGTCCTTTTGGCCCCTGTTGACAATTGTGAAGAACAAATGCCTGTTACAAACCACATTTTTTACAATAGGACCTGTAGTATAGCTGTATTTCACAGCACCATGACCCCAAAAATTAGAAAAATGACCTCTCAGCCACTGTTAAAAATTGTGAGGAAGCAATGCCACTTTGAAACCACATTTTTGTTCCAAAGGACCTTGATTATAGCTGTTTCTCACAGCACCATGACCCCAAAACCTTTGACAGTGCTTAAAATTTTCATGAAGAAATGAGTAAATGGAATACGTTTTTTTTTCATGAAACCATGTACAATTGGTGTCTTTTACAGTCCCCTAGCCACAAAACCAGCAAAATTACCTTTTGGGCACTCAGAATAAATATTGCAGTAAGAAATTATCATTTTAAATTTTTTTTTTTCAAGAGGACCATTTCTTTTGGAAGAAGAATGTGAAGTAAACCGGCAACTAATCGGTGACCTTGGCAACTAGGGCCACAGCATCATCAGAGATCCATGCCTTTTTCATCTTGATAAAAGTCAAACAATCCACATTGTCAGTGGAAATCCGGATGCGTTTGTCTGTAATGACTTCTCCAGCTGTGCTGAAGGTCCGCTCAGATATGACGCTGGCTGCTGGGCAGGACAACATCTCTATGGCATGCCGAGCTAGCTTGGGCTATTCATCTATTTTGGATACCCAGAAGTCAATTGGGTCCGGAACATATCCAAAAACATCGGTGTTGAGACGCAGATAGTCGTGCACCATGATCTTAAGCCGGTCTCTGTGTGTCGTATGTGTGCCCTGCATTACAAGCATTGCTGAGGTGGTAAATAAGGATTGCCACAGGTCACCCATTAGGCTTCTGCCACAATGCCTGCTGCTGCTACGGCTACTTGGCACTCTACTGCTGTCATGTTGCTGACATTGTTCCACCACGGCATTAGAAAAACGTGAAGCAGATGCAACAGATGTCTCCAGTTGATCAATGAGTCTCAAATTCCTGCATTCTGCTCTCAATTTGGGTGGGTGGAAGGAAAGTGCTGAGTTTCACTTTAATGAGGATCGAGTAGAGTGGCCACCCAGTAACTGTTGTTCATTTTGATGGCCTTAATGCGAGGATCATGTTGGAGGAAATGGATTATCCAAGCACTCATGTGAGAGATGCAGCCTTGATTTCCAAAGCCTCGGGGTCGAGGGGCATCAGTAAACTGATCTTCTTCGTCTTCCTCCTCCGCCTCAAATTCGTGCCAACCTCTTTCCAAGGCAGGGACATCGGTACCATTGGTGTTCAGCCATGCCTCATCCTTCTCCTCCGCTTCAACACAACCTGACTTGCCTCAGATGATGTACCCTGAGAGCTGAGGCGCCGCCTTGCACCAGCCCTGGAGCCCAAACCACAGCCTAACGAAGACCGATAAAGTTGTGAAATTCTGGATCCGACAGAGAGTAAGGCTCTGTGTCCGCATCTGTGTCCGCCTCCTCCTCCGTCGCTTGTGTTTCAGAGTGTCCAACACTTGTTCCAGAACTAAGATCACCACAATGCTCATGCTGACAAGGGCATTGTTCACACTGACCAGTTTGGTGGCTTCTTCAAAACTCGCAAGGATGGTGCAGAGCTCTTTCACCTGCCTCCACTCTCGGTGGCTCAACACCTGAGGTCCGCACCGCTGCTTGTCAGGCCATGTGCCACTTCGTACTGCGTAATGGCATTATTCTGCTGCCACAATCGCTGGAGCATGTGGAGGGTGGAATTCCAGCGTGTTGCCACGTCAACAATTAGACGGTTGACGGGGAGGCCAAGATGATGCTGTAACGCAGCCAGCCGGGATGAAGCAGGGTGGGAACGGCGGAAGTGTGAGCTCAGACCTCGAGCCGTCCTCAGCAGGCAGTCCAGACCCGGGTAGCGCTTTAGAAATTTCTGGACGACGAGGTTCATGGCGTGTGCCAGGCAAAGGATTTGCTCCAGCCTACCGATCTTAAGGGTGGACAGGAGATTTCGCCCGTTATCGCACACCACCTTGCCTGGCACATGGTTCTTGTCACCCATCCACCACTCTGTCTCGTTGCGCAGAGCCGTCCACAGCTCCTGACCTGTGTGTTGACGGTCTCTAAGACAGATTAATTTCAACACGGCCTGGTTTCTCTGGGCAGGTGATGCTACCCGTGGACCTTGGGGGAAAGAACCCTGCACCATCCCTGCAGTTTTGAAGAGCATGCACCGAGCCTGAGAGCCACCATCACCACCAGAGACATCCACCCAGCTCACCCAGTGAGCTGTCACAAAGATATAGCGGCCTTGACCGTGCTTACTAGTCCATGTATCAATGGTCAGATGGACTTTGCCGGACACAGATGCAGCCAACGCGCTGGAGATTTTAGCTGACATGTGGCTGGCCAGGGCAGGGACGGCTTTTCGGGAAAAGAAATGCCTGCTCGGCATCTGATATTGTGGGCAGGCAAGGGTCATGACATGGTGGAACCCATCTGTGTCCACCAGACGGAAAGGCAACATTTCCAAAGCCAAAAGCCTGGCAATGCCGACATTCAGGCTTTTGGCTTTGGGGTGGTTTGGGTTAAAGTGTTTCTTCTGCTCCCAATCCTGATAGACAGAAGGCTGGCTGCTAGACTGGCCGCTGTACGGCGTGCAGGTCAAACTGGTGGAAGGAGAAGGGCTAGGCTGTGTCTCTGGTGGTGGTGGGGGTAATCGGGCGACGGTGTGTGGCACTAGGGCTGATCCCTGCTCATGCCGCAGCGGCACATGGGCAACAGAGGAATGCTTGGTCTTGGAAGAGGAGGAGGAGGCGGAGACAGAGGGTGTGACAGTGGTTGGAAGCCCAGGACCGGTGTGGCCTTTTTTTCGCCAGGTGTTCGCTCCATTTCAACTCATGCATTTCGCTGCATGTGACTAGACATGTTCATAGTGGTTAAACACTTAAGACTCTTTCCTCTACTGATGCCTTTACTGCAAAGGCGGTATATGACATTGCTGGGTGAATCTGAGGCTTGATCGAAAAAGGCCCAGGCTTCAGGAGGTTGGCGGAATAATCATGGCTGGCGGAATAATATCGGCGGACGTGTGACCCCCCTCTCCCTTTTTGAGGCCGGACCCGTACTGACACTACCCCATCGTCTTTCTCCTCGTCCAGTGATGAAGCACTCGCAAGCAAATTCTGCTGAAAAGACCACTGGATCCGCAATGTCATCATTATCATCATCGCAGGTGACTTCCTTGTCTTGGCATTCTACATCCTGGAGCTGCGGGCTACAAGTCACAGGCACTGATGGTATCAGCGATTGGGCGTCAGAGAAAACAAAATCATCCTCTTCGGCCTCTTGATCTTTTGAAATGCCTTCTGACCCCAACCGCATTTTGTCATCAATGAGGTCTTCAAAAAATGGATTATGCACAGGGGTGGGTACATGAGCTGACATTTGGTCTGCCTTCGCTTCAGGTTGGACGGATACTGACGATGATGATGACGACATTTGTGGCCGTGACTGGGAGGACGAGGAGCGCTACATTATAGCGCTACAATGTTGGCAATTGTCACAACCTTGCCACAATTGCCAACATTGTAGCGCTATAATAAGAGGATCATATATAACGCATCCATCTAGCGGAAAAAAGTTTTTTGTGAAGGGCTCGTTCACATGCGATACAAAATGAGTTATTTATATATTAAAGTGCCCATGCGGTAAAGGCTACGTTGGCCAAACCGCACGAAGCGTAAAGGTCAGGCTTAATAAGCATCGTTCTAACATTTGGTTAGCATTGAGGAATCAAGAGGTAGAAAGGAATATCGAAATAAAAAAAGGCTTTGGTGAAAACAGTGTAGCGAGACACTTTGTTGAGTGTAAACATAATGTATCAGATCTGAGATGGGCAGTGCTGGAGCAAGTTGCAGGAAAGGAAGGACAGGCATTGGAAAAACAGTTGTTGCAGCGTGAAGCACGCTGGATATATGAACTTAACACCTTGGCCTCTAGTGGGATTAATGAAAGTTTCAGCTTAAAGATGTTTTTATGATGGGAAAGGGTTACTGTGTTTTGGGCGTATGTTGTAAGAATTTAAAAAGGTAGAGAAGGCTCGTCAATTTGCGCGTGAGAAAGGGGGAGGGTTCTCCCGAAACGTTGCGCGATTGTGCTGGACCCGCCTGTCAGTGGTATGCTTTCCAAAATGGCGAGGCCATGCTATGCGGTTGCATGAAAATTGTTTGGACGTGCTCGTCTGTACCGACTACCATGTACTATATGTGCCACATAAACGCAAGTATCAAATGAATATGTTCTGCAAGAAATAGCAGATTATGTGATGCAAAAGAGTTTAATAAATACGTTTTATGGTTTATATTCACCTGATTGTGTGTTGGACTGTTGAAAAAGGAGTACAGGATCTCCGGTGAAACAGGTGAAAGGTAGCGGTACATATATTGATTTGTTACTACCATATACAAGTGGAGTTCTGGACTGTTTATCCTGGGTAGCAAATCATATACAAAGACATAAACATGTCGTTTGAAAGATTTTGGCCAGTACACTAAAAGGGGGGCAGAGATTTCCCCTTCCCTCTGATGCAAAAGGTTAACATCCTTAACGGGCTGAAGCCTGGGCAAAGGTGTAATGCAAGGGGGAGGGGTTTGCGAGTCACCCCCAAAGGGAAGTTAGAACAAATGCGAAAAAAGAACCCAGTTACTACGCATCAAAACTTTAACACAGATGTTAAAAACAACGCATAAAGACCCTGGGGAGCCCCCCTCAACCTATTTTAATGCAAATACCCGGGTACCGGGACGGGGGGTACGCTTTCGAAATCATTATTTTTGGGAATTTGATTTTTTTTGACCATACACTTTTAAAAAAAAGGAATTTTTGGAGAAGCTAAAACAGAGTCGGACTATAAAGAGGGGTAAGAAAACAACGACGACGGAGCAATTTGAACAAATGAATGGGGATCTTGATTTTGAAATAGTAAATTGAAGAATAAATTTTGCTACAGAATAAACTCAAAATTTGGGGAGATAAAAAAGGATTACCTCAAACGGGTGACAACGGGCAAAAGACCGCCCCAGACAGAGATATAAAAAGGGGAAAGACTAAAAAAAATACCGGAGAAAGCACACAGAATAGACAATTCAACACTGTTAACGGGATGCAACAAAATTGGGGATACAAAAAAACTCTAAACCCCAATTTTTTTAAACAACGCAACCAGAGGGAGAAGGCAAAGTCCAGAGGGAGCTCGGGAACAACCAGCAAGGAAAAGCAGGAATGTCCCAAGGGAAAAAAAAAGACAAAAAAATTGTGGTGTGATGAGGAATGAAAACCGGATACAAACGGACTGTCTTTTAATATCCTAAGAAACAACTTAAGACCACAAGGTCCTTTATTAAAAAGGGGACTTAATTTCTTTTCCAGAAAGGACATTTCTTTTTTGATTTCAGTGTTGATCTTTACAGGTTTTCCCCGGCCCTTCTTTTAAAAAGTTTTTTCGGGCAGTGTTTTAATTTTTTGAGAGGAGTAACCAAAAAAATTATTAAAGGGAGAAATTTTTGATCCAGACTCGAATGCCCCTTTTTTTGAGGTATTTGAACAATTGGTTATTCGGGGTATGAAAACAGGGGAGTCATTGTAAGAAAAAAAAACCCAATGTCACTCAGAAAGAAAAAAAATGGCTTGATCAATTAGGTAAGGACCACCCTAAAATTTGTGAAAAAGGCACAAGGGGGGCGCCACTGGGGTGCAAGCAGGGACATATATTTAAAAAAGCGAGGAACAATTAAAAACACGCAGGTATTCGCAAACTTAGTTATGACCCCACAATAAAGTTTCCCAGGTTATTTAAGTGTTGGAAAAAGGGGGTCATTTTGGACAATGGGGAACGAAAAAGGGGACATGTTGAATGAAAAATATCCCGCATGCCACACTCTATCTGGCCCCAAAGGGTCCCAAATCTCTTACAAATCCCCGGGCGACCTATTGTTGGGGGGTCGGTTCCCATTCTAGAACCATTGCAAAATATGTGGATTCGTTTCTGCAAAAAGCTAAAAAGAGATACACACTCCTTTAGTGATACCGGGCATTTTTTTGGGGTTTTTGCAAACTAAACGGAAGTGGAGACATTTTTTTTATTCTGTACCCCTCGATGTAAAAAATTTATTCATAGCTTTCCCTATGATAGGCATGCAGGCAGAAGGGGGAAGCATTGGGAGGGAACACAGCTTTTTCTAATTCAAAAATTAAATTTTTTTTAAGGGGCATTTTTGGTTTATCTTGAAAAATTTTTTTTCGGTTTGGGGGGGATTAATTTTTTGCAATTACGGGGGATGTCTAGGGGGCCCCCGTGGCCCCCCAGCACACTAATTCTTTAGGGCATCTTTGGGGAGAAACATCATATTTTTTCACATCGGGTTATAAAAAAGTTGGCGCAGGGTTGGATTGGACACATTTTTGTCTTATAAAAGGTACAAAAATTTGAATTTAAAGATTTTTTGGGTAAATATCAACAAAATTCACCATTGAACATTTACGGCTCCCATAGCGGGATGTCCCCACTCCCTAACGTTGAAATAAAAAAAAACCAACATGGTATTTCTACAAATATGTATACTAAGCCCACGGATAAAAACAATATATTGCATAAAACCAGCTTCCACGCCCCTCAGGCCTTCAAAGGGATAGTGAAAGGACAGTTTATAAGAGCTAAGAGAATATGTTCCTCTGATAGGATCTATTCTGATCAAAGTAAAAATCTTATCAATAAATTCGTAGATAGGGGTTACAATAAGGAAGAAGTAGTAGAGGTTGCACAGGAAGTGGGGTCTAAGAAAAGGGAGGAACTATTGGACATACATAAAAAAGACAAAAGAGAGAGGTTTACATTTATCAGTACATTTGATTCACATAGTATCATGATTAAAAAAGCCATAAAAAGACACTGGCATGTCCTGCCCCACGACACCAAATAGGGGAGACTTTTTAAAGATCCCCGCAGTTTTTTCCGGGTAAGGGGCGTCAGTAGGAACCCAAATTATGACAAGGACATTCCACAAAACAGAAAAAAAAGCGACCTTCCTTTAACCCATTAAAAACAGGGACACCCCTTCCCAATTGCCAACATTGTAGCGCTAAAATAAGGGGATCATATTAACGCACCCATCTATAAAAAAAAATTTTTTGTAAGGGCCGTTCACATGCGAACAAAATGCGTTTTTTTTTAAATTAAAGTACCCGGGGTAAAGGCTACGTTGGCCAAACCGCACGAACCCAAAAGGTCAGGCTTAATGGCATCGTTCTAACATCCGGTTTAGCATTGAGGAACAAGAGGTAGAAAAAGGAACATTAAAAATAAAAAAAGGGCCGG
The DNA here is from genome assembly GCA_025379985.1 of Phyllomedusa bahiana. NCBI lineage: Eukaryota > Metazoa > Chordata > Amphibia > Anura > Hylidae > Phyllomedusa > Phyllomedusa bahiana. The sequence goes on from JAODAL010020803.1 coordinate 30,634, forward strand.
TGAAAACAGTGTGCAAGACACTTTGTTAAGGAAAACTAATGTTCAGATCTGGAAGGGCAGGCTGGACAAGTTGCGGGAAAAGAAGGACAGCTTTGGGAAAAAAAAAAAACAGTTTTGCAGCGTGAAGCACGCGGGATATATGAACTTAAAAACCTTGGCCTTAGGGGATTAATAAAAAGTTTCAGCTTAAAGATGTTTTTAGATGGGAAAGGGTTTACTGTTTTTTTGGGCGTAGTTGTAAGTATTTAAAAGGTAGAGAAGGCTCGCAATTTGCGCTTTTGAAAAGGGGGAGGGTTCCCCCAAACGTTGCGCGATTGTGCTGGACCCGTTTGCCCAGTGGTATTTTTTCCAAAATGGCGAGGCATGCTATGCGGTTGCATGAAAATTTTTTTGGAACGTGCTCATTTTAAAACCGACTACCATTACTATATGTCCACATAAACGCAAGTCAATGAATATGTCTGCAGAAATAGCATATGTGATGCAAAAGGAAAAAAACGTTTTATGGTTTTTTTTCACCGGATTGTTTTGGACAAAAAGTTTTAAAAAAAACTGGCTTTTTCCCCGTTTTCACGTCACAGACAGGCTGTGCTTTAAAACCCCGCCCCTTTATCCCCCCGCATGCAGACACCATTGTTTTTCCAATCTGTAACAAACTATAAAAAAAAAATTTCAATCTGGTATTCCAACTTCACACACTCAAACAAGGATGGATTTCTGTATAAAAAAAAAATTGTAAAACTGTGTTCGGGAGTTTAAAAAAAACTATCAAAAACACAGCGAGAGTGTCGCTCTGTATGAATGTGAAGGAATGGGGGTGGTGGGTTGATTAAAAAAAAAGGGTTGGTTTTTGGGGTTACACGCCTATGATGACTTCGACATCCTCCCACCCCCCCCCATAAATCTGACTGATTGGTGGCCGCCAAAAATTTCAGGAAAAAACCAAAGGCGCATAGTAAACCTGTAACACATCTATAGATATTCAGGGGAAACTACGCTCATCGGAAAAATTTTTGATAAACTAAAAACCTTGCCGATTCAACTTTTTTTGATGTATTTCCACCCTACTAATTCCCCCAGACAAGAGGATAAATTAAACCCCTTTGGGTATAAAACGCCCTCCAGGGAAACCCGATGGAATTCGGTGTGAGGGGCAGAAAACAACCACCCCCTGGATTTTAGGGAAAACCCCCCAAACTAAAACAAACAAAATAAAAAAAACGCTGGTTCCAGAAAAGGTGTGATTACACACCCTGTCAAGGCTTTCACCCCATCACTCAAAAAACGGGTTTGTTTTGCACAAGTAGGCTGCGAAAAGACTTTGAAGGAACACACTGACAAGTGTGAGAAATTTTCCGGCGTCCAATTTTTAGGGCTTGGGGCATACAGAAGCCCCTGATTGGGGATTGGCTTCATGTCTGCACATTCATTGAGGGCGTTCCTTTCTTCCTCCATAGTTCTCTGCCTAAGTCACGCCATGTGCCGCGGCCATTTTGAAAAAAAAAAATATTCGTTTTCCGGAAATACCCTTTAAAATTTATATCTTATTATGGTATTATTATTCCTGCAGCCTACTATACAATTTGTGCTTCATATAGCCGTTACATTGTAGTATCATAAGGCCACAACATTATTTCCTGTTTAAAATTTTATTTTAAGGCCCCCCTTTAGGGGTTTAAATTGCTATATCGTAGGGAGGGGGTTTCTAGAGAACCCGGGCCCCAAACAAACTTTTGGATGGGGCCCCCACCCCCCCCCCCCTCGCCCACCTCCCTGCCCACGACCTGTACCGGACATCGTTAAAATATAGATAAAACAAGGGATAAATACCCCCCCATACATTTACATTATATTGCTACAAAGCAAATCCACTATACCAAAAACCAACCTTACCAAAAACACTACTACTATGGGCCGGATCATACCGCCGAAAAAATGACCCCAAATTCACTTTTGTGACTGAATAATACCCCCACTATTACTGACAGTCACAAAGACCCAAAAGAAGCCATATATGACTATAAGTGGTTATACAGTTAACAGGCTTGCAGACTGTAATAACCAAACCCAAAGGACCAATTTGTGGGAAAAACCATGTACACGGCCTCAGGTATATAACCACCATGCTAACCATATAGTGGTAAACACCAGTGTACACAGGGTCTGCAGACTGTATATTACCTCCAATACATGACCATTTTGTGGTACAACCCCGTGTCACAGGCTCTGCAGACAATAAGTGATTTCAGTTAGTTACTCTTGTGACCACAGGTGAGTTTCTCTGACAAATCGTTGACTTTCCTTTTTTTCGGGCCCGGTCCAGTCCGCCCTCATGAGCGCTCCCCACCACTTTCCCTGCAATTTAGACACAAAACTTAGAATCCCCCCTGACTTTTCCGCACCTGCCCCCGACTATAGGGGTCCCTTTTTGCAGGCAGGGTTTTTGATAGGGTAAGGGGGCCCCAAATAGGCAAGGTTGGTAGCCAAAGAGTGCCCATATAGGGGAGGCGGTTTAGGTAGCTAAGGGGGCCATACAGGTAGACAGGGGGTTTGGTGGGAAAAGGCCATTAGGTAGGCAAGCTTTAGGGGGCTATATAGCGACAGGCTTCACGGGACAAAGGGGGAAACAGGCAGGCAGACTGAAGCTATATAGGGGACCTTTAGGGGGGTATGCAGGCAGGCTGGGGGTATCTAACAGGGTAGGGGCTATAAAGGCAGGCTAGGGGGGCATAAAGCAAGCTAGGGGGGTCTAAAGGCAAGCTAGGGGGTTAAAAAGGCAACTTAGGTGGGGATACACAAGCTTAGGAGGTTACAGGGGGCTTAGGGGGGATACAGCAGGCTTAGGGGGGAACGGCAGGCTTGGGGGGGGTAGGAAAGGGTTAGGGGGTATACGGCCAGTTTAGGGGTTAAAAGGGCGGCTTAGGGGGGGAACGGCGGTTAGTTGGTATACGGGGGGGCTTAGTTGGTATACGGGGGGGCTTAGGGGGTAAAGGGGGGCTTAGGGGTATATGGCCCCCCTTAGGGGGTATACGGCACTTAGGGGTATATGGGAGGGTTAGGGGGGTAAACAGCCGGCCTTTGGGGGTAAACAGGCAGCTTAGCGGGTAACAGGGGGCTTAGGGGGGAACGGCATCTTAGAGGGTATACAGACGGGTTAGGGGGTTTAAAAGGCGGCTTAGGGGGAACAGCACTTAGGGGGGAACGGCAGGGTTAGGGTAACAGCAGGGGTTTGGGGGGATAACAGCTTAGGGGGGGTATACAGGGAGGTTAGGGGGAGGTAAAAATAAGAAATCCTTACTTACCCGGTCCCCCCCCCCCGATGCGCCGCCTTCAGCCTCTCTGCGCCCCGTGCCAGGCGGGCCGGGGGGTGAGGGGACGTTACTCGCCGCCCCCGTGATCACAAAGAGCCGCAGGGAAAGTACAGAGCGGAGCAATCGGTGCTCCATTCTGCTACCTCCGGGGAGCCTGCCACTGAAGCTCGGGGCCGGGGGGGGCCCCGGGGGTTCAAGGCACCCGCGCTGGGGCCCCCAGCTCCGCCCCGCCGCTGAAAAATTTAAATTCACTGCCGGGGGCCCAGGGGGGCATTACCAGGGTAGGGACGGGCCCCCGAGCAACTGTACCCTGCACCCCGGTAGTTTACCCCCGTTGGGGATACTTTGAAGAAGGTATACCACAGTCAAGCCATAGCCAGCTATAGGGGAAACTTCCCTCTGGGCATTTCTCTATCCAGTTTTATACCTTTAGCCAGACAAAAATTTGTGGTCTACCATGCTTTTATGTCTAACACATACAAAGTGTAACAGAGCTAATGCAGTCCAAACAAGAGTACTTTTGCCCTATAGTCTCCTATGGCTTTCATGGATATCATGAAATATACTAGTGGCATTGAACTAAAACATGATGGTAAAGAGGGCCTCACAGCAAAGCTGGAAGGCATTTTACTATTGCTGATGTGTAAATGTGTGTTACACTGACATCTAGTGGACACAGCAAACATTGCACTGATTACTACACATTTTTATCATTTTTAAAATAATATCATGAGAGCAGGTTTGTTTATGGAAAAACAACATAAAGTTATGGCAGCTGGTAGATGTGTCAATAGCAGCCTATAGCTTGCTACTACAGAACAACTGGCAGAAGTGTAGGTGGCAGGCAACACATTGTAAAAGTATAGTCCTGATTGTAGGGAGTAGACTTTAATTGTATGCCAACTTACCTCATTTGATGCAGGGGCACAGCCTGCAAAGTTTAAATTTGACCATTTTTGTCTCCTTTCGGGACTCTCTACTAGGGGGCATTTATCCCATCCCAGCCATGCAACAAATCACAGCAACAACCTGTGGGAATTGTAAAGATCCACAAATGTTTTCCAGGGAAGCAGTTCTATAAAAATGTCCTTAAGACTTTTTTTATTTTTTTCAGTGCAAACTCCACAGTGATTTCTGGCAAAACACAATCTTATGTGAATGTGGGCTAAACCTATGGTTGCTAATTTAGTAAATCTTTAATTTGCCATATCATAGTGTTTTAAGGAAAACTCTTCTCATACACCTATTGTGTTATGAGCTATTCTAAACATTAAAAACAACCAGAAGTGCTACATTCAAGACCTTTTATGTATACATGTAAAATGTACCTAATTTCATTTGCTGTTTTGCTATAAACGTTTCATTATAAAAAATAGTTTTTGCACAACCATAACCGTCACAATAAACTGTTTTCTATACTTCCCTCGGCTATGTTGGGTAGAAATATACATTTTTTATTTAAGCCTCCAGCCATTTGTCTATTTTGAAATTAAAGGATCAAGTTATTTGGTTTGTTTTTTTAGTGTCCGAGTTGAAGAAGCGTATTTATTGTTTTATTGTATTTCTGTATGACACCATTTCAAAGTACATTTATTGTTGTTTAAAAAACCTTTTATTGCATTCACTTTGTAATATAAATAGCATGATAACTTTATTTACTTGGTTGTTAAGTTTATTTTTATTTCAAATTTGAATAGTTTTTCAATGTTTTAATACTTTTACTCTATAAACACTTTTGTTTAAAAAATAAAAACCGCCATCTTTGTACACCCTAATGCAATGTCTATACAAAGCATTAGGCTGTATACACGATCACGCCCCCAGTGGTAAAGCACCCTAGGTTGACTGAAAGTTAAAGGGATTGTCTCACTACAGCATTTGTAGCCGGATTTTAAATGTCATGAAAAAAAACATGATGTATAGACTACAGCACAGATTTTTTATTGCTGTCTATGCGGCACAATGCACCGTCGGATTTTTGGCGGATTAATAATACTGAAACTGGCGAAAGTCCTATGGTATTCCTAGGACTGTTTAACATGGGACTGCGCAGAACAGTGAAATGGCTCTCCTACAAAACCATATGTTTTATCTGTTTGTGTTTTTCATGGAATCTGCACATTCTTTCTCGTAGAACAGTTGTGTGTTACATGGGACTGTGCAGTACAGTTGTGTTTTACATGGGACTGGATAGTACAGGTGTGTTTAACATGAACTGCGCGGTACAGGTGTGTTTTACACGGGACTGCACAGAACAGTTGTGTTTTACATGGGACTGCACCGTTCTCTCACAAAACAGTTGTGTATGAGACTGCATAGTTGTGTTTTACGGGGGACTGCACACTAAAATTTCCTACATGGGACTGCATCTCTCTCTCACACAGCATCCGGTCTCTCTCTCCCCCCAGCACAGCATCAGGTCTCACTCTCGCATCCCAGCAAAGCATTGGGTGTCTCTCTCTCATCCCAGCACAGCATCAGGTGTCTCTCTCTCCATACCAGCACATCATCAGGTGTCTCTGTCTCTCGCTCCAGCACAGTATCAGATGTCTCTCTCTCCATTCCAGTACAGCATCAGGTCTCTCTTCTCCATCCCAGCAGAGCATCAGGTGTCTCTCTCCACCCAAGCACCGCATCAGGTCTCTCTCTCTTCCCAGCGCAGCATCATGTCTCTCTCTCCCCCCAGCACAGCATCAAGTCTCTCTGTCCCAGCACAGCAGAAGGTATCTCTCTCTCTCTCCGCCCAGCACAGCGTCAGGTGTCTCTGTCTCTCCCCCCAGCATAGCATCAGGTCTCTCTCTCCCCCCAATGCATCATCAGGTGTCTCTCTCTCCATCCCAGCATGACATCAGGTCTCTCTCTCCCCTCAGCACAGCATCAGGAAACTCTGTCTCTAGTCCCGGAACAGCATCAGGTGTCTCTCTCGCCCCCAGCACAGCATCAGGTGTCTCTGTCTCTCTTACAGGACAACATCAGGTGTGTCTCCCTCTCCCCCCAGAACAGCATCAGGTGTTTCTGTCTCCATCCCAGCACAGCATCAGATGTCTCTCTCTCCATTTCACCACAGCATCAGGTCTCTCTTCTCCACCCAAGCACCGCATCAGGTCTCTCTCTCTCCAAAGAACAGCATCAGGTCACTCTCTCCTCCCAGCTCAATATCAGGTCTCTCTCTTCCCCAAGCACAGTATCATGTCCCTCTTTCTCCCCCCAGCACAGCATCAGGTCTTTCTCTTCCCCCAGCACAGCATCAGGTCTCTCTCTCTCTCCGTCCCAGCCCAGCATCAGGTCTCTTTCTCGCCACCCAGCATAGCATCAGGTGTCTCTCTTCGTCCCAGTACAAAATAAAAATAGAAGTGCTGAAAATAAGAAAATAGGGACAGACGTGTACTTTAGTGCAATAAAAGATATCAAGAGATCAGTGCACTATATAATTGTCACTGCTCACCTTAAGAAGTTGTACATAATGGTACAATTCATGAAAGCGCATAGGTAATCTCAAAAGATTAGTCCAACCACGTTAGCTGCCAGTAGGTCTCTTCTGCACGAGGATCCTCCGCACCCACAGGTCCATGGGACATAAGTAACAAGGATATAGAAGAGTAATGTGAAACGTGAAACAACGTGTTTCACGAGTAGATATGTGCTCGCTTCATCAGGTTATGATGAAGCGAGTACGTATCTACTCGCGAAACGCATTTTTTTACTTCTAATTTTATCTGTATGTTTAATAAATATGACACTGTAAATAGTGGTTAATGCCAAAGTGTCATTAATATTAAGATCATAAACCACAAGCGCTACATTACTCTTCTATATCCTTGTTACTTTTGTCCCAGTACAGCATCAGGTGTCTCTATCTCTCCCCCTAGCACATGATCAGGTGTTTCTCTCTCCATCCCAGCACAACATCAGGTCTCTCTCGTTCTCTCCTCAGCACAGCATCAGGTATCTCTCTCAGGGCCGTCTTAACAGCATCATGGGCCCCTAGGCAGAGCTGTTCACTGGGCCCCCCCAACCAACATTTATCAATATTATCTAAGGGTATGTTCACACGGTGTAATTGCGGGGTGCATTTTGCGGCGATTTGCACTTTAATACAGCCGAAATGCGGGCCGCAATTCCGGTAAAGCTGATTGGCTGCTATGAGTTCTGATTGGTTGCTATTGGCAACAAAAACAGACTATTAGACCGTTTTGATGAATGAAGCCCATTATGCTTAACCCCTAAAATCAATGACGCAGCTGTATGAGGACCTGTACTATGCGGAAGAACTTATATTTTTGGGGGAGTAGTTTGAGTTTACATGTTAACTACCGCATAATTGTTATAAAAAAAAACAATTTCAGCATGAACAGAAAAAGTGTTTTTTTTCTGCACTTGTTTTTTTAAATAATTTTTTTACACCATTCACATTTTACATCAAATAGCCTGCTAGATTAATTCTAAAGGTTATTATGGTCGTGTAGATACCGAATATTTGTACTTTTTAATGTAATGTATGCACAACAATTTTTTAAACTATTTTTTTTGTACACTTTATGTTTTTTTTCCTTCTTTTTAATCTCATTAAGGGATAACTATCAAAGCCTCTGATCCTCGCCATTTAATCCTTTTATTGCTGAGGTCCTGGCTTGCCCGATAATTCAGAGTGAATTCCCGGGCCCCATTGGGGTCACCGGGAACTCCCCAGTTTCGCGATGGAGCCTGAGGGATATCTATACAGTCTGCCCCTGGGGACCTAGAGTTGCCTGGGGGCTGTCTGTATACTAAAAGGCACTACTTGTCAGGGAACACCGTGTGTTACTCCAACATTAGACTATGTCATATACAAACTTAGTGTACATATACTTAGTATACAGGAGTATACAGGAGTGTAATGTATTTGAATGCAGGCGTATACAGGACTGTAATGTATCGGCATATAGGAGTGTAATGTATTCGCATACAAGAGTATACAGGAGTGTAATGTATTTGCATACAGGAGTGTAATGTATTTGCATATAGGAGTGTGCCAAAACATTATGAAGTGTAAAAAAAAAAAAAAGAAATAAGTGTAATATAATTATACTTTAATCGGAATAAAAAAAAACCCTACAAAGCAAAAACGTGTAGAAAAAAATTAAAATGAATATTTTATTAATAAAATGAATGTGCATATTATTACACAAAAAAACAACCCTACACATATAAGGTATCCACACAACTGTATTAACCTATAATTAATCTAACAGGTATAATTATGAAAATGTGAATGCTGTAAAGAAAATAAGTAAAAGAATGTAAAAACGTTTATGTTGTGCTTCAAAAATTTAGGTTTTAAAATTCTGTAGTAATGTATATGTATATGCAAAATACTCACCAAAAATACAATTCCTCTAATAACTGCATAGAGAAAAAAATAAATGTTATGACTGCTGAAACGCAGGGCAGTCAAAAAATAAAAAATTTAGTTGTGTATTAAGGGCCTTTTTCAGGCGGGGGCTTAAAGGGTTAACTTCATTTTTCTTTACTAAATAAAGAGTTTTTTATTGGGGAAATAGAGGTTTTGTGCAGATTTTTTTTAACTTTATTTGTTACTTACTAGTGATGAGCGATTACGTTGACTATCGTCATCGGGTCGATAGTCGATATCGGCAATTTATAAGAACGATTTACGATAGTCAATAATAGATTAATCGACTGATGACCCATTAAAGTCTTATGGGAGAGGAACAAAACCCCTTCATTCTTACCCCCAAACAGGGATGGAGAAGCATGGAATTAACATCCACAAACAGTCAAAAGGATACGTGCTCATTTAAGGCAAAACTCACTTAGGTTATAAAAGCCACATAAAAAAATGTTCACAGAACCATAAAATCACTATCCCATGTCTTGTCACACAGCCTGACCCTTAAACATGCATCACCCACAAATTAAAATCGTGACTTAAGGCAGTATGATTTGAACCATCATTTTATTGAATGGACATTGATATATCCCTGTCCTGGAACGCAGCATGCAGCCCCAAAACCTGCATGGACCCCCATATTTAATAAAGTGCGGAAAAAAAGGGAGGTCTTTAAATACCATTTTAGTTTCACTGGAACATTGATATACCCTGTCCTGGGCCACAGCATGAGCCACAAACCTGGCATGACACCAGATTAAAAAGTGCCGGAAAAAAGGAGTCTTTCAACCACATTTTTTAGTCGAACTGGACATAGACTAATCCCTGTCCTGGGCCACAGCTTGAGCTCAAACATGCATGATCCCCAGATTTAAAAAGTGACGGAAAAAGGAGTCCTTGAACCACCATTTTAGGTTGAAAGCTGGACGATCATTAACTATGCATGTCCTGGACCGCCAGTATGACCATTAAACCTGCCTAACCCACAGATTTAAAAAAGTGGACGGAATAAGGAGGTTGTTGAACCACCATTTTTAGTTGAAAATGGATATTGGACTTACCTGTAACTGACCACGCTGGTCATGACCATTATACCTGTATGATCCACCAGGATTTAAAATAAAAGTGCCGGAAAAAGGAGTCTTTTAACCAACATTTTAAGTTGACTGGACATTGACTATACCTGTCCTGGGTAGCCTACATCTTGTTCAAGTCTTCCTGTACATCCCTTGTAACAATTCAGAGGAAAATTTGTATCATGTATTTTGTACATGCAAGCTTTTTTAGCAGTTAATTCTAGGAAAACAATTTTAAAATAGGATGGAATTCCCACCACGTCTTTGTTTCTCTTTTTTTTAATTGTATTAAATGGGTTGTCTCACTTAAACAGGAATTTGCTAGCTATTTTAGATCTTGCAAAAACAAGTAAATTTTGTCTATATGTGTCCATTAAACCAGTGTCCTACCTATTCCTGTTTTTTGACAGCACCATCACCTTGAGCCACTTTTTTGAACAATTCGTGAAGAACCAAATGTCTGTTAGAAACAACATTTTTTACACTAGGACCTGTAGTTCTAGCTGCATTTCACAGCAAAATTGCCCCCAAAAATTCAAAAACATGACACCTTGAGCCACTTTTGACAATTTGTGAAGAATCAAATGTCTGTTAGAAACCAATTTTTTTTAGAATAAGGACCATGTTAGTATAGCTGCTTTTCACAGCAAAAGGCCCACAAAAATTCAAAAACATGACCCTTGAGCCACCTTCTGACATTTGTGAAGAAACATATATGTCTGTTAGAAACCTACAAAATTTTTTTTAGAATAGGAACTGTAGTATTGCTGCATTCAAAGCAGCATGAACCAAAAAATTATAAAAATGACTTCTCAGCTACTGTTAAAAATTGTGAGGGAGAAATGCCCATTAAAGCCAACATTTCTGTTCCAAAGGACCAGATAATAGCTGTATCTCACAGCACCATGACCCAAAAATTATAAAATGATTCTCAGCCACGTTAAAAATTGTGAGGGAGAAATGCCACTTAAAAGTCACATTTCTGTTCCAAAGGACCATGATTTTAGCTGTATCTCACAGCACACATGACCCAAAAAAATTATATATAATGACTTTCTCAGCCAACGTTACAAATTGTGAGGGAGAATTGCCACTTAGAAGCTACATTTCTGTTTCCAAAGGACCATGGAACTATAGCTGTATCTAACAGCACCATGACCCCAAAACCATTGACAATGCGAAAAAAATTCTAACGATGAATTGAGTAAAATGGAATACGGTTTGCTTACATGAAACCCTCGGTGTCTTTTTACAGTTCCTCACAGCAAAACCAAGCAAAAATGAACTTTTGGGAACTGAGAATAAAAATTGCAGTAAACGAAATGATCATTTTAAAAAAAAGTTTTCAAGAGGACCATTTCTGTTTGAATGAGGTAATGTGAAGTAGACGGAAACCTAATCTGTTGACACTACGGCAATTGGGGCCACCACATCAATCAGAGATCCATGCCTGCATTCTCTTGATCAAAGTCAAACGATCCACGTTACTCTGCTGGAAAGCCGGATGCGTTTGTCTGTAATGACTCCTCCAGCTGTGCTGAAGGTCCGCTCAGATATGACGCTGGCTGCTGGGCAGGACAACACTCTACGGCCATTCATCCATTTTGGATACCCCAGAAGTCAATTGGTTCCGGAACACATCCAAAAAACATTGGTTGTTGGACGCAGATATCGTGTCACCATGATATTTTAAGCTGGTCTCTGTGTGTTTTATGTGCGCCCGGCATTACTATGCGTTGGTGAGGTGGTAATTAAAGATTGCCAGAGGTCACCCATTAGGCTTCTGCCACCATGCCTGCTGCTGCCAGAGCTACTTGGCACTCTATCTGCTGTCTCGTCGCTGAGTTGTTCCACCATGACATTTTGAAGAACGTGAAGCAGTGAAACAGAGTGTCTCCAGTTGATCGAATCAGCAAGGGTCTCAATTTCCTGCATTTTTAACCTCTCCTATTTGGGTGGGTGGAGGAAAAATGCTGAGTTTGGTTTTTGTACCGGGGGATTCCAGGGAGGGTTGGCCACTCAGTAACTTTTGTTCATTTTGATGGACTTAATGCGAGGATCATGTTGGAGGAAATGGAGAATCCAAGCACCATGTTTGAGAGATTGAGCCCAATGATTTCCCTGATCCTCATCTTCCTCCTCCGCCTCAAATTCGCGCAAACCTCTTTCAAGGCGGGACGTCAGGTAACGTACAGTGTCGAGGATTACCTACTCCTCCTCAGCTTCCTCCGGCAGGCTTCAAACACGCCCATGACTAGCCTCAGATTGATGCACCCTGAGAGCTGATGCGCCCTTGCACTAGCCCCTGGACCACGAACCACTGCCTAATGAAAGGGGACGACTAAAATTGTGAAAAACTGTCGGGCCTTGTAGGATTCGACGGAGAGAAGGCTCTGTGTCCGCATCTGTGTCCGTTCCTCCGTCGCTGGCGGGGACCTGATGTTCAAAGTGTCCAAGATCGTTCCAGAATGAGGATCACCTACAATGGTCTGCTGACAAGGGCATGGTCAGCTCTGACCATTTTTGGTGGCTTCTTCAAAACTGGCAATGAATGGTGCAGACCTCTTTCACCCTGCTCCACTCTCGGTGGGCTCAAACCCCGAGGTCTGCAACGTGCTTGTCAGACCATGTGTCCAACTTTGTATGTGACGGTAATGGCATTGCGCTGCTAGCCCCAATCGCTGGAGCTGTGGAGGGTGGAATTCCAGCGTGTAGCCTCGTCATCGATGAGACGGTTGACTGGGGAGGCCGAGCTGACAAACTGCAACGCAGACAGGCGGGACGATGCAGGGTCGCGAACGGCGGAAGTGCGAACTCCAGACCTCGAGCCTTCTCAGCAGGGCAGTCCAGACCGGGTAGCACTTTAGAAATTTCTGGGACGACCGAGGTTCATGAACATGTGCCAGGCAAGGAGGATGTGCTCCAGCCTACGATCTTAAGGGCGGCCAGCAGATTTTGACCATTATCGCACACCACCTTGCCTGCACAAAGGTTCTTGTCACCCAGCCAGCGCCGGTCCTCATTCGCGGAGAGCCGTCCACAGTCCTGGACCTGTGTGTGGACGGTCTCCAAAGGACAGAATTAATTTCAACACGGCCTGGTTTCTCTGGGCCCGTGATGCACCAGAGGACCTTGGGGGAAAGAACCCTGCACCATCAACTGCGGTTTTGAAGAGAGCGTGCGCCGCAGCCTGAGAGCCACCGTCAACACCAGAGACATCCACCCAAGCTCACCCAGTGAGCTGTCACAGAGATTTTTAGTGGCATTGGGCCGTGCTTTACTAGTCCATGTTGTCGGTGGTCAGATAGACCTTTTTTTTCTGGAACGATGCAGGACAACACGCCTTGAAATTTTAGGATGAACACGTGCTGGGCCAGGGCAGGGTCAGCTTTTCTGGAAATGAAATGCATGCTGGCATCTAGGTATTGGGGGCAGGCAAGGGCAATGATTGTGGCAGAACCCATCTGTGTCCACCAGACGGGAAAGGACAACATTTCCAAGGCCAAAAGCCTAGCAATGCCGACATTCAGGCTTTTGGCTTTGGATGGTTTGGGGTTAAAGTGTTTCTTCTGCCTCCCCAAACCTCGGAAGGAAAGAAGGACTTGGCTGCTAGACTGGCCGCTGTACGGCATGCAGGTCGTCAAACTGGTGGAAGGAGAAGAGGGTAGGATGGGTATCTCTGGTGGTGCTGGTGGCTACTTCGGGAGCGACGGTGGAGGCTGAAGCGGAGGATAGATCCCTGATCATGACTCTGAGAGCAGGGCAAGTGAGGATGTTGGGGTGGCGGAGGAGGTGGAGACTGAGGGTGTGACAGTGGTTGAAAGCCCGGCATCGGTGTGGCCTTTTTTGGCCAAAGTGTTTTGCCTCCATTTCAACTCATGCATTCGCTGCATGTGATAGACATGTTGGTGGTGGTTAAAACACCTAAGAGCTTGCCTCTATTGATGCGTTTACGGACAATAGGGCGGCAATATGACATCGCTGGTGAATCAGAGGCATTGCTCAAAGAAAGGCCCAGGCTGAGAGGTCCGGGACCTTTTTGCGGGATAAGCGATGGGAGCGGGGTTTCCGCTGACCGTGGCTGTCAGAATACATATCAGCGGACTTCTGCGGACCGCCCCTCTCCCTTTGTGAGGCGGCACCCGTATTGACACCACCCATCGTTTCCTTTCGTCCAGTGATGAGCGTCGCAAGCAAATTTGCGGAAAAGACAACGAATGTGATCCAGCAATGTAGTCATCATCATCATAACACCAGGTGACTGGTCGTCCTGACTTTCTGCATCCAGGAGCTGCGGGACTACAGCATGAGGCTCTGGACAAGGGGATTTTTGCCGATGACCGGCTTTCCTTCTCCTCCTCTGATGGCATCAGTAACTGGGCGTCAGACGCAGACACTAATCATCCTCTTTGGGCCTCTTGGTCTTTGGAAATGCCTTATGACCCCAACCGCCATTATGTCATTCAAAGAGGTCTTCAGAAAATCGGATTATCCACAGTGGTGCGGTACACGAGTTGGTCATTGGGCTGCCTTTGGCATCATGTTGGGACTGATTCTGATGATGCTGATGACGACATTTGTGGCCGTGACTGGGAGGAAGAGGAGGTAAGACTGCTGGATTGAAGGTTGAATTTACCACTGATGGAAAACTGATTGGCGACGATGTTCAGTATGAGATTCACGGGGCCCTGACCCAGCGATGGGGACAGGCCTGACGGTCCTGCAACGCGGATCCGTTGCATGCGTATTGTTGCCAGCACTGGAAGGAGCTCCTTCTCCTCTGTAACTCTAACGCCATGGTCCTACCCCCTCTTTGCTCGCTTACCACCTGCATTTCGCTCCATGTTCAGAAAGATATAATTTTTAAAAAGGTATGGAAGAGTTTTTGACAGTCTCTTATTGAAAGACGGCAAATCTCAGCTAATTCTTAAATCCCTCCTAATTTACCTACAGCCAACTAGGATTAGATAATCGAAATGGTTTATTGTGAATACCGTTGAAATGCGGTTGGGTGGAAGAACCGTAAGGACTCAAATCAACAGTGTTCTTACTTTTTCTTTTTCAGTCTCCTGGGTTTTACAAGGCCCAGTAGGACTAGGAATTGGGATCGTTTTCTAAAAATATCATACAAGGTTGCGCTATCTGACTCTCAAACTGACGACTACAACCGAGCGTAATAAAACTATTCAAGAAGTTACTCGGGAGGAGAAATTGTGTTTTCTGCTGCATATGGCCAAAACGAGAACAGTTACTAGAGATTTTCTTCTATCAGAATTGTCGGTACAGGGTGGCGATCTTGAAAAAAATAACTTAGGGCTGACCTCGTGCAAATACAGCTATTTAATAATTTATATCGGATAAATAAAAGGCATTTTTTACACCTATAAAACTTTACCCTGCAGCGTGACTACCACACAATTGTGTTTTAATTTTTAACATGCAACGGTGGGCTCTAAGAAACAAAACTGGGCCGAAACAAAGTATGAAAAAAAAACCACCTATTCGTTTTTATGCACCTATAAATACACTCGCGTGAGTCTACAAAAATTGTTGTATTAAAATTCTAAATGCAAGAAAAGCTGATCAATAAACTGGGCTGAACAATAGTGGAAAAAAAATCACCTTTTTGTAATATTGTATTAAGTGATTTATGTTTATTGGCGATTGTTTGATAACGAGTAATACACCTATCCCGGTGACTAACATAATCTGCTGTTTTTAATATAAAATGCAAGGTGATCTAATTAGAACTAATACTGCGGACCGCAACAAAATGTAGATAAAAAAATACTATCTAATTTGTACATGTATGCGGCATAATAATAATGGAGGTTTTTGATCATTTATATTTTCACCTGCACAACACACAATTCTAGGTTTTACGTACAAATTTTGCGGATATTACTTATTTTAAATTGCTATAGGTGGCTAGAATTGTTCATTTTTTTATGGGACGACTTTAACATTTGTGTTTTTTTTATTTCTAAGTGGAGGTGTTTCTGTTTATAGGTGATTGTTTTATTGTGTTTTTAATTGCCTAATCTCGAGCCATTGTTTTATTTCACACACACTGCACGGTGTCTACAAAAAATTGATGTATTAACATTTAACTGAAACGGGTGGCTACTATGAACCAAACCATGGGCTGACACCAAAGTGAAAAAAAACACCTATTTGATATGTATAAGGAATAATAAAAGGACGGTTTTTTGAATCACTATAAATACTCCTGCCGGTGACTACTAAATTGCTGATTAAATTTATATGCATGAATGGCTCTCCCAATGAATAAAAACTGGGCTGCACCAAAGTGAATAAACACTATTTAACAAATGTATACGCGTAATAAAAGACTTTTTTGCACCTATATAAATACACTGACGGTGACTACAAAATCTGAACTGTATTAATAATTATAAAATGCACAGGTGCGCCTCTCATGAACAAAATGGGCCGCACAAACGGAGAAAAACACACTTTATTTGAAATGTATAGGATATAAAAGGAGATTTTTGCACCCATAAAAAACCTGCGGTGACTACAAAATTGCTGTATTAAAATTTAAATGCAAGGTGGACTCTCACTGAACAATACTGAACCGCACCAAAGTGAAAAAAAAACACCTATTTGAAATGTATAGGATAATAAATGGCTGTTTTTCTGAAACCTATATATACACCGCCGGTGGCACTACAAAATTAGTTGCATTCACAATTTAAATGCCAACATAGGGTGGCTCTATGAACAAAAATGAGCAGCGACAATGTGAAAAATAAACATAATTAAAATTTGTGTACGGATATAAATCGTGGTTTTTGCAGCTATGAAAAATACACTGCGGTGACTTAGAATGGTTCTGTCATAATATTAGTACATACAAAGTGGGTCTCTTGAACAAAACTGAGCTGCGCAAAAGTTGAAAAAAACACTAATTAAATTGTGTCACGCGATAATAAAACGTGGTTTTTGCTCCTATGAAATTACACATGCGGTGAACTAGAAATGTTCTGTATCATATTGTACATAAAACTATGTCGGGTCTTCTTGAAACACAAATCTGATCCTGAGCCAAAGTGGAACGAAAATATAAACCTAATTAAATTGTGTCTCAGTTGAAAGAAGAACATGGTTTTTGCAACCTATTGAAACACACCTGACAGGTGGATAGAAACGTTCTGTATCCTAATTGTACGTACAATGTGGGTCTTTGAACAAATACATAGAGCTGGCAATTGTGAAAAAAAAACTTAATTTTAATGGTGTACTGATGAAATAACATCGTGGTTTATTGCAACCTAGGATAACACCTGCCGGTGACTAGAAAAGTTCTGTAGCCTATTGTACGTTCTTTGTGGCGGCTCTTTGTACTAAAACCTAGAGCTGACCGCACAAAGTGAAAAAATAAAACCATAATTAAATTGTAGTTCTACGGGGATAATAAAATGTGGTTTTTGCACTATCATAGTACATACACTCTGAGGTGTATAGATAGTTCTGTATCCCTTTTGTACGTACCAATGTGGGTTTCTTGAACAAAACTGTGCTGCGCCAAAGTGAAAAAACCCTACATTAATATTGTGTAAGGATAATAATAAACGTGGTTTTTGGGCTATGAAATACACCTGCAGGTGACTAGAAAAGTTCTGATATACTATCTGTAACGTACAAAGTGGGTCTTTGAACAAATGAAGGCTGCTCCATATGGGAAAATATCCCTAATAAAATTGTGTACGGATAATAAAAATAAAAACGTGGTTTTTGCACATCATTGAAATACACCTGCGGTGACTAGAAATGTTCTGTATCTATGG
This sequence comes from Phyllomedusa bahiana, assembly GCA_025379985.1. NCBI lineage: Eukaryota > Metazoa > Chordata > Amphibia > Anura > Hylidae > Phyllomedusa > Phyllomedusa bahiana. Next base: position 48,221 of record JAODAL010020803.1, read on the forward strand.
TACATATAAAAAGTGGGCTTAGACAAAAAACTGATCTGCGCCAAGTGGAAAATAAAACCTAAATTAAATTGTGCTACGGATAATAAAAACCTGGTTTTTGCACCTATGCAAAATACACACTGCGGTGACTAGATACGTTCTGTATCCTATTTGTACGTACCAAAGTGGGTTTTAAAACAATAAACTCGAGCTGCGCCCAAAGTGAAAAAAAACCTAAATATAAATGTGTACGGGATAATAAAACAGTGGTTTTTTGCACCTATGAAATCACACAACCTGCGGTGAATTAGAAAGTTTGTATCCTTTTGTACTGTACAAGTGGGTCTTTGAACAAAACAGAGCTGCGGACAAAAGTGAAACATAAAACTCTTAATCTTCAAAACTGCTGTACGGAAAATAAAATGTGGTTTTTGCACCTATGAAATTACACCGGCGCGGTTGACTAGAAAAGTTCTGTATACTATTGTAGGTACAAATGGGGTCTTGAACAAACTGTGCTTGCATAGTGAACAATAAAACTCTAATTAAATTGTGTACGGATATTAAAACGTGGTTCTTTTCACCTAGAAATACACCTGCGGTGACTAGAAAAGTTCTGTATCTCCTATTGTCAGTACATAAGTGGGGTTGAAACATAACTGAGCTGCACCAAAGTGCGCAAAAAAAGCCTAATTAATTCTGTGTACGGATATTATAACTTGTTTTTTGCACCTATGATATTAACAACCTGCGGTGACTAGAAAACGTTACTGTTTCCTATTGGTAGTGCAAAGTGCGGTCTTATCTTGAACGAAAAAACTGAGCTGCTCCAGTGAAGAAAAAACCTAATTAAATTGTGTACATGGATATAAAAGTGGTTTTTGCACCTATGAAATACCACCTGCAGGTGACTAGAAAGTTCTGCTCTTTCCTATTTGTACGTTAAAATTGGGTCTTTGAAGGAAAACTGAAGCATGCGCCTGAGTGAAAAAAAATAATTAAATTGTGTACGGATAATAAATGTGGTTTTCTGCACCTATTGAAAATACACCTGACTGTGACCTAGAAAAAAATTCTGTTTCACTATTGTACGTACAAAAGTGGGTTTTTGAACAAAACTGAGGCTGGCCAAAGTGAACAAAAAACCTAATTAAATTGTGTACGATAATAAAACGTGGTTTTTGCACTATGAAATACACCCTGCGGTGGATAGAAAAGTTTGTATCTATCGTACGTACAAAGTGGGCTCTTTTGAACAAAACAGAGCTTGCAACAAAGTTATGAAAAAAAAACTTATTTAAACTGCTGTACGGAAAATAAAATGTGCGTTTTTTGCACCTATTGAAATACACCATGCGGTGATTGAAAAGTTCCTGATATACTATTGTAGGTACATAGTTGTCTTTTGAATCAAAACTGAGCTACGCCAAAGTGAAAATAAAACTCTAATTTAAATCTGTGTACGGATAAATAAAACGTGTTTTTTCACCTATGAATCATAAAACTTGACCAGGTGATAGAAAAGTTCATGTATTCTATTGTTACATATACAATGAGCTGCCACCAAAGTGATATAAAAAATTAAATTAAACTGTGTACCAGGAAAATAAAAAATGTGGTTTTTGCACCTATGAAATACACCTGCGGTGACTAGAAAAGTTCTGTATCCTTATTGTAGTACAAATTGGGTCTTTGAAGAAACTTGAGCTGCGCCAGAGAACTGAAAAATAAAAATTAACTTGTGTACGGATATAAAAATGTGGTTTTCTGCACCTATGAATTACACATGCGGTGCACTAGAAAAGTTCTGTATCCTATTGTAGTACCAAAAGTGGGTTTTTTGTACATCAAAGACCTGAGACTTGCGCCAAAGTGAAAAAAAACCCTACATTAAAATGTGTGTACGGATATAAAACGTGGATTTTTGCCACCTTTGAAATTTCCACCTGCGGTGTCTATGAGTAAGGTGAGGTATTATATGTACGTACCAATGTGGGATCTTTGAACAAAAACTGAGCTGCGCCAAAAGTGAAAAAAACAAAAAAAAACTAATTTTAAATGTGTACGGATAAATGATACGTGGTTTTTGAACCTATCACATACACCTGCTGTTAATAGAAAAGATACTGTATTCCTAATATTAAGTACAGGACTCGCACAACATAAACGTAATATTTCACAAAAAACTGGCCAAAAAACGGTTAATCATAAACCCATTGCAATGCAGGGTTCAATGCACAGTCTGGCTGCACAATATCCACTCTCCTTTCAAAAAACTGCGCCTGCCAGCATATATGTCGCGTTCTGCCCGCAGACCCCCAACCCCGCGGCTGTTCACGCTAGAGCTCCTTTAACAATTTCTCAGCCTATGTAACTACAAACACTGCCAACATCTCATAATATACCTAAGTTTTAATGTCACAGCTAAAAAGCATAGTTGTCTGAACCTGTGAACAAATTAGAACAGTTCTTCGCTGAGCTGTTTTGAGAGAGACCGGCACATGTCCTGCCTCTTTGATACTCTCAGACACACACTGAGGCTGAACCAGGAAGGGCTGTATATATGTAAAACGAGGTCATGATGATTTTTCCAGCCAATCTCAACCATACAATTCCCAGTCATGGTCGCACACCAGCCTCACCATGCTCTATTCTCACGAATGATTTGCTGGCCGCAAAAATGACAGGACAGCGCGAAAAATGGAGTGTAATTAATAGATTCATGCGCAGAATTTTAACATAAATTTATCGCGTCGATCGAAAAAATCGGGATCAACATAAAAACCGTGCCGATTTCAACTTTGTCGATAAAATCGCTCAACACTTTCTATTTAATTTTAAATTTTTTTTAAAAGTCCCATATCTCGTGATCTATGGATTGTGGTATTAGAGGATTAATATGCACAGGTTGGCATAACCGCTTGCCTGTTTATATAACAACTTTACTGAGGTCTGCCATCCTGTTGCCCACCTGGCCATGCAGCAACTCATAAGTTCTATAGATTGTTTCATGGCCTGGGGGTTCAGGATGGCTGACCCTATCACTGCCCCATAGAGTCCCTGTACCTTCTTAAGATGTGAGCCGGGACCCAGAGGAACACAGCAGCTTCATAGCCCTCGCTGACTGGTGGACACAGCGAGGTGACAGTGAGGGAGACAGCTGGAAAGGGGGAGCTGGAGACGTGATGTGGGGGAGGAGAAGCAGTGGAGTAAAAGAAGTCTGATAGCTATATGCGTTCTCCCGGCGGGGGAGGAGACGGACGGGAGGGGGGTTCTGTAGCCAGCTATTGCTCTCACTGCTAAGGCTCCTGAGTTATTGGCCGCGAGGCCAGTGACAGGAAAGAAAAAAACAGAGAACGCAGCAAGCCTCTGCTGTTTTTATGTGAAAAAAGAAGAGCTTGTGTTACACTGCCCCTGATGAGGGCCCTGTTCTCATGGGGCCCCAAGGCAAGAACGCTACCCGTGCCCAATGGGAAAGATGGCCCTGATCTCTCTCTGTCCCAGCACGGCATCAGGTATGTCTCTCTCCATCCCAGCACCCCATCAGATGTCTCTCTATTTCACCGCAGCATCAGGTCTCTCTTCTCCATCCCAGCACAGTATCAGGTGTCTCTATCCTCCCAAGCACCGCATCAGGTCTCTCTCTCCCCCCAGAACAACATCAGGTCACTCTCTCCCCCCAGCTCAACATCAGGTCTCTTTCTTCCCCAAGCACAGCATCACGTCTCTCTTTCTTCCCCCAGCACAGCATCAGGTCTCTCTCTACCCCCAGCACAGCATCAAGTCTATCTCTCTCTGTCCCAGCACAGCATCAGGTGTTTCTCTCTCCATCCTAGTACAGCATCAGGTGTCTCTCTCGCCATCCCAGCACAACATTAGGTCTCTCTCTTTCTCTCCTCAGCACAGCATCATGTATTTCTCTCTTTTCCAGCACAGCATCAGGTGTCTCTCTCTCCATCCAAGCACAGCATAAGGGTCTCCTTTTACTGTCTCTGCACAAGCATAAGTGTCTTACTCTCGCCATACCAGCACCAGAATCAGGGATCTCTCTCTCACCCCGAGACAGCGTCAGAACATCTAGTCGCTGGGCTCCCGACACTGACCTGGGTGGGATTCTTACACATACATTCAGCAAGGGCCAAAATGGCAACTGACTGATTTAGGGCTAAGTGGAATCGGTCACCTGGGCTAAGAGGTGGGGGGGAGTGGATGTATACTTTTGGATCTAGGAGAAAGTTTTTTTTGTGGTTGGGGAAACACAGTTTTGATGAGGGGGGTGGGAGGGTGGGGGGGTGAATTGGTCTGATATGTTGGTTGGGTGGATGCATTTTTGGTTTGTCTTTTTTCTTATGGTGGGGTGAGGCAGAAAGAAGGGGAAGAAGAAGCCGGGGTTGTTGGTTTACGTGAGTGAAGTGTAATAGCTTGTGCGGTGTAGTGTAGTTTGTTGCAACATTTCCTTTGGATCATGGGCTATCGATTTGTTTGTTAGATTCATGGTGTGGAGGGTCTATGGTTGTGGGGAGCGGGTCCCACTCTCCCAGTCGAGCAGGTGTTCCCTTTGATGTAATGCATTTGCAATTCATATGAGGGCAATCGGTCTGTGTCCAAATTACATTTTAGTGTCTGTGGCTGTTGGGGAAATGCTGGCATGATGTGTGATTATAAACCGTCCCACCCAGGTCAGTGGTCGGGAGACCGCACAGTGTTCTGACGCTGTGGCTGGGCCAGGGTGACGTGAGAGATCTGTTCGCCCATGTGCTTGCGGATGGACCGATGCGAGACGGACTTCCTGATTGCTTGTGCTGAGGACAGCATAGAAAGAGACCCTTATGCTGTGCTTGGCATGGACCCCGAAGAGAGGACACCTGATGCTGTGCTCGGAAAAGACGAGAAATACATGACAGCACTCACGCCCCATATATATATATATATACTTATAAGATAGTATATATGATAGCTGAGGATGGAGAAAGAGAGAGTACCTAATGTTGTGCTGGGATGGCGAGGAGAGGACACCTGACTGCTTGTACTAGGATGGAGAGAGAAACACTATGATGCTGTGCTGGGGACAGAGAGAGATAGACTTGATGCTGTGCTGGGGGTATAGAGAGAGACCTGATGCTGTGCTGGGGGAAGAAAGAGAGACGTGATGCTGTGCTTGGGGAAGAAAGAGACCTGATGTTGAGCTGGGGGGAGAGAGTGACCTGATGTTGTTCTGGGGGGAGAGAGAGACCTGATGCGGTGCTTGGGAGGATAGAGAACCTGTACCTGTGTGGGATGGAGAAGAGAGAGAGAGACCTGATGCTGCGGTGAAATAGAGAGACATCTGATGGGGTGCTGGGATGGAGAGAGACATACCTGATGCCGTGCTGGGACAGAGAGAGATCAGGGCCATCTTTCCCATTGGGCACGGTAGGCGTCTGCCTGGGGGCCCCATGAGAACAGGGGCCCCATCAGGGGTCAGTGTAAACACAAGCTCTTCTTTTTTCACTTAAAAACAGCAGAGGCTGCTGCGTCTCTGTTTTCTTTCCTGTTCCTGCCCTGCGGGCTATAAATACAGGAGCCAGCAGTGAGGTAGCATAGCTGCTACATCCCCCCTCCCGTCCGTTCTCCTCCCCGCCGGGATGCAAGAGATCTGACTTTCTTATACTCACTTTCTCCTCCCACTCATTCACGTACTACCAGCTCCACCTTTCCAGCTGTCTCCCTCACTGTCACCTCGCTGAGTCCACAGTCGGAGGGATGGTATGAAGTGCTGTGTTCCTTGGGTCCGGATCACATCTTAAGAAGGTAACAGGGACTCTAGATGTAGCAGTGAGATATAGGGTCAGCCATCCTTAACCCCCAGGCCATGAAACAATCTATAGAACTTTTGAGTTGCTGCATGGCCTGGGGGCCTGGGATGGCTGACCACATAAAGTTGTTATATGATACAGCATGTGGTGAGCCAACCTGTGCATATTATATCCTCTATTACACAATCCTAATCACAGATTGGGACTTTAAAAAAAATTTAAAAGTAAATAATAGTGTTGAGCGATTATTATCGACAAAGTTGAAATCGGCACGGTTTTTATGTTGATCCGATTTTTTCGATCACGCGATAATTTTAGGTTAAAATCTGCGCATAATCTATTAATTATCACGCCATTTTCGGCGCTTCTGTCATTTTGGCGGCAGCAAATCTAGCTTAGAGAATAGAGCAGGGTGAGCTGGGTGTGCGACGTCATGACTGGGGTGTGTATGGTTGTGTTGGCTGGAAAAATCTCATGACATCGTTTTACATAGAAACAGCCCTTCCTGTTCAGCATCAGTGTGTGTTGTGTATCATGTAAGAGCCGGTCATGTGCTCGTTCTCTACTCAAAACAAGCTCAGCGAAACTGTTTTTTTTTTTTCTTAAATTTGTTCAACACAGACAACTATTTGCTTTTAGCTGTGAAACATTAGAACTTATGTAGATTAGAAGATTTGCAGTTTTTAGTTACTTAGGCTGAGAAATTTAAAGGAGCATCTAGCGCTGTGTACAGACGCGGGTGGGGGGCTGCGGGCGAAACACAGACAGATATGCTGGCAGGCAGTTTTTTGAAAAGGAGAGTGGATTGGATATTGTGCAGCCCAGACTGTGCTTTGACCTGCATTGCATGGGTCTTTGATTAACCGTTTTGGACAGTTTTTGGTGAAATATTACTTGTATGTTGTGCAGCTGTACTTATATGAGGATACAGATCTTTTCTAGCGTAACTGCACGGAGTATGATAGGTGCAAAAAACCCGTTTTCATTATCCGTACACAAGTATTTATTAGTTTTTTTTTCACTTTGTGCGTGCAGCTCAGTTTTGTTCAAAGACCCACTTGTACGTTACCAATATTATACAGAACTATTCTAGTCACCGCATGGTGTATTTCATTAGGTGCAAAAAACCACGTTTTATTATCCGTACCAATTTAATTAGGCGTTTTTTTAACTTTGGCGCAGCTCAGTTTTGTTCAAAAACCCACTTGTACGTACAATAGGATATCAGAACTTTTCTAGTCACCGCAGGTGTAATTTCATAAGGTGCAAAAACACATTTTATTATCCGTACACAATTTAATTTTTTTTTTCACTCTGGCGCAGCTCAGTTTTCTTCAAAGACCCAATTTGTACGTACAATAGGATACAGAACATTTCTAGTCACCGCAGGTGATATCATTAGGTGGCAAAAACGCATTTTTATTTTCCTCGTACACGTTTAATTAAGTTTTTTCACTTTGGTTGCAGCTCAGTTTTGTACAATAGGATACAGAAAACTTTTTAGTCACCGCAAGTGTATTTCATAGGTGAAAATAACACGTTTTAATATCCGTACCACAATTTTAATTAGAGTTTTATTTTCACTTTGCGTAGTCTCAGTTTTGTTCATAAGACCCACTTTGTACTACATATGTATACAGAATTTTCTAGTCACCGCAGGTGTATTTAATAGGTGCAAAATCCACATTTTATTTTCCTGTAACACTGTTTAAATTAAGTTTTTTTTTCACTTTGTTGCAGCTCTGTTTTGTTTCAAAGACCCACTTTGTAGTACAATAGGATACAGAACTTTTTCTAGTCACCGCCCCTGGGTGTATTTAATAGTGCAAAAACCACGTTTTATTATCCGTACACAATTTAAGTAGGGTTTTTTTCACTTTGGGCGCGCTCAGTTTTGTTCAAAATCCCACTTTGTACGTACAATAGGATACAGAATTTTCTAGGTCACCGCCAGGTGTATTTCATAGGTGCAAAAACCACATTATATAATCCGTTAACAATTTAATTTTTTTTTCACTCTGGCGCAGCTCAGTTTCTTCAAAACCCAATTTGTCGTACAATAGGATACAGAACTTTTCTAGTCACGCAGGTTGTATTTCATAGGTGCAAAACCACGTTTTATTATCGTACACATTTAATTAGGTTGTTTTCTCACTTTGGCGCAGCTCAGTTTTGTTCAAAGACCACTTTGCACGTACAATAGGATACAGAACGTTTCTAGTCACCGCAGTGTATTTCTAGGTGCAAAAACAAGTTTTATTATACGTACACAAATTAATTAGGTTTTTTTCACTTTGGCGCAGCTCAGGTTTGTTCAAAGACCCACTTTGTACGTACAGTAGGATACAGAACTTTTCTAGTCACCGCAGGTGTATTTCATAGGTGCAAAACCACGTTTTATTATCCGTACACAATTTAATTAGAGTTTTATTTTCACTTTGGCGTAGCTCAGTTTTGTTCAAAAACCCACTCTGCAAGTAAATGGGTTTACAAAAAACTTTTTCTAGTCACCCCCCCGGGGGTTTTAAAATTTTTCATAGGTTTTAAAAAACCCCACGTTTTTTTTTCCGTAAAATTTTAAATTCGTTTTTTTTTCATTTTGGGCGCAAGCGTTTTTTTTCAAGGATCCCCCTTTTTTCTTTCCAATAGGATACAAAAATTTTTAGCTCCCCCGGGTTTGTATTTCATGGGTTTGCAAAAACCATTTTTAAATTTTTCCCTTTAAAACAATTTAATTAGGTTTTTTTTTCACTTTGGCCCCAGCTCAGTTTTGTTTTTTAAAAAGACCCACTTTGTACGAAACAATGGGAAAAGGGATTTTCTAGTCACGCAGGTGTTTTTCATAGATGAAAAACCCCCCTATTATTATCGTACAAAAATGTTAATTACGTGGTTTTCACTTTGGCGCAGCCCATTTTTGGTTGAAAGACCCTTTTGGTACTTATATTACCATAGAGAAATTTGCTAGTAATTGAGGTGTATTTCATAGGTGAAAAAACCCCACCTTTTTTTAAACTTTATACATTTAAAATAGGTTTTTTAAATTTTTTATTAGGGCGGCCCCCCCCCTTGTATTTAAATTTAATTTACAAAAATTTTTGGGTTGCTACTGGTGTTTTTCTTTGGGGGTTCCCCAAAACCCCCGTTTTTTACCCGGGGATAACTTTAAATGGGCTGTTTTGGGCATTGGTGCGGCGTTTAGTTTTTTTTAAATACCCACGTGGTACGACAATTTGATAAAAAAAATTTTTCTAGAAATGTTCCCCTTTTGGGTTCATTGCTGAAAAAAAACGAAATTTTCACATCCGTGTAACTTTTGAATAGTTTTTTTTGAAATCTTTTAAATCTCTTTTGGCGAAAGATAGCGCACTTGTATGATATTTTGTTAAAAAAAATTTCAATTCCTAGCCCTTTACTGGGGCGTTTTTAAAATCCCTGGGCCCTGAAAAAAAGGGAAACTGTCACGGGGCGGCGCCAAAAGCGCCGCGGCCGCCCCCCTTGCGCAGGGGGTTTCCGGAAAGGGGTGCTGCGGGCCGGTCCGCAGCCGTGTGGCCCTTTTCTCCCCCTGCCCGGGAAACCCTTTTACTTACCAGTCCCCGTTTCCTGCCCTCCAGCTTTGACGCCGCCGTTTCGAAAAAAACCCCTGTTTTAAAGCCCCCCACGGCGCGGCTGGCCCGGTTTTTAAGGGGCCCCAGCGCCCCTTTTTAATTTGGTTTTAATTGATGGCCGCTGGTGCTATATTTTGGTAGACGCCCCTGGGCCCCTCGATCCCAAGCTGTTGGTGTTTTTTTGGGAGCTTTTTTAGAGTGTATGGTTTCCCAGTCTTGTGACTTTTGTTCCGGGCCCGCTTGCTCACGTTTTGCCCTTTGGCTGTTTGCCGCCTCCCCTGACCGTCTGCTCGTTTTCTGACACAAAACCTTTCTGCCCCCTTTGCCCTGACCTTCTCCCCTGTCCCCGATTTCCCCTTTCCGGATTACGATTCTGCCCCCGCTGTACCCTGGCCACCATCGCAAGAAGTCACGTCAGGGGTAACGCCCCTGGTACCCTTTCAGGGCCGCAGCAAGTCCTTTCCCGCTTTGCGGGGGCCCCTGGTAAAATACCGGGGCTATTTTGATTCTTTCCCTGGCGGGGGGCTTGCTATCATCGCTTGCGTTGGCCCCAGGGATCCACCCCCGTTACAGTACAAGGGCCTGGATTTCCCCCCCAGGTACCCCCTCCCTTTTCTGGGACGTCAGCCTGCCGTCCCCCCCCCCCCCCCACCCGGACCCCCCAGCGCATTGACCAGCAAAGGGGCCCCTTTGGATGCAAAACCCTTGGGGGGACCGTCTCCCTCCCCCCGGCTACTGCCCCCTGCCCCCTGCACCCCTTTGCCCCCCGGCCCCCACCCCCCAATTGCCCCTGCCTGCCCCGGCCCCCCTTTGGGGGACCCTCCCCCTCCCACCCCCCCTCCCCACCCCCTCTCCCCCCGTACAAAGGGGGGAACCCCCAAGAAGACCCCCCCCCCGGAGGGTTAAATCACCCAAAGTGCTCCACCCCACCGAAGATGAGGGGGGCCCCTTTTTTCCCTTTAAAGGCCCCGGCCCCAAGGTGGCTTTTAATAATCAGCCTTTGTTTGGGGGAACCCTTTTGGCTTGGGCTACCCCCAAAAACCATCGACCCGAGGGGGATCCTCGGGAAGCTGCCCTCCAAACCTTCCTCCGGGGGTTTCCGCACTGCCCTTGAGGAACCAGGCTGTACTTTTCGGCTCCCGTAAAGGGGCGCCCATAAACAGTCGGTCAGTATTCAGTGCAGTTTCCCCATCCCGCTTGGGAGCTGGACGGGGAATAAAAACGAAGGTTGGTGGCAACTTTTTGGGCCCAACCCCCTTTTGGGGGGCGAAATCAAGGACGAGCTCGGCTGGGGGGTTTTCTCCAGTTGCCTTGGAAAAACTAATCAATTTGGCCACCCGGGGGGGATATTCGCTTGCCAAAAGGCAGAAGAGCCCGCCTACAAGGGGGAAAACCGCCCGCCCAAACGCGTTTCCTCCATTTGGCCCCCAAGCCCCCAGCGGTACCCCTTCCTCCCCCGAGGCCCTTGAAGGGGAAACCCTATGCAGGTCGGGAGAGCCCCCCTTTGCCCCAGGAGGAAGTTCTCGGGGTTCGTTTTAAAGGGGGCTTTGCTTTATTGGGGGGCGGTTCTGGCTTTCATTGGGGACTTTTCCGGTCCCCCCCGGGGAAAACTTGCACCTAGGGCCCCGTATGAGAGGAACCCTAGGTGTCAGAACGGCCTTCCCCTTTTGGCCCCATCCCCGTATACTTTGGGTTTGCTTCTCCGGCCCAGCCCTTTCAGGCCACCCCCCTTTTATTGATTTCGGGCCCGGGCGGGGAAATTTCTTTAAGCCAAAAATTTTGGGGACCGGGTTTTCGTTCCCGGTGACTGGGTTTTGCAAAAACCCCATTTTTGGTGTTTTCGGTCAGTGGCAAAGGGCCTTAAAGGGACGCCACCCGTTCCGTGGGTCCCCTTTTCCCTGCAGTTTGGGGGGCCCTTCAAAAGGAAACTTCCCCACTTCTATTTCCTGCCCTCGCTCCCCTTTGAAATCCTTTGGGCCCCCTTGGCGCGGGCCCCATCCCCCGACCTTGGTTTGGGGAAGCACGGTGAATTTCATGCTTTGGGGGTTTCCGCGTGTACTCACGTTCCCTTGTCTCCCATTTGCACATCGCCCCCTCAAGTCCCCCCCCTTTTGAAGTTTTTGCCAAGCCTCCCCCAGGTCTACCTACGCCATACTGGGATTTTGCGTTGTTTTTTCGGAGAGGCAGGTGGAAAAGCTCCCTTTCCCCACCCCGGCCCCTTTCGACTGTCCCCTTGACCTGCAATGGCTGTACTCCTCCCCGAGGCCGGGGGGTTTTCCACTCTCCCGGGCCCGGGGACTAAAAGGGGTTTTTTGAGTACTCAAGGGGGGAAACCCCCGCAAAGGGTTTACCGTAGTTCCCCGTTCCGGCAGGAGCCGGTTTTCTTGTGGAGAAAAAAAAAAAGGGTCTCTCCGGCCCTTTCATCGGGGCTATTGGGGGTTAAAAAAAATCACCCTAAAAAATCGCTTTCCCTCTGCCCTTGGTTTTTGGAACCCCCTTCGACCGCCTGCGTGGGACCGCGAAAAATTTTCCAAGCTGGATCTTTGCCCCTTTAGGTATTATTTTAAATTTTATCCGGGATTTGGAAGGGGGAAAAGGGAAAACAGGTTTAAAAGCGGGAAAGGCCCCTTCGAGTATTGGGTTTTGCCAAATTTGGTTTTCTGCTTATTCCAAAACTTCGTCAATGAGATCTTCCCGGGGGTACCTACAGCTTTTGGGTTTTTGTCTACTTGGAAGATACCTTATCTTTTCTCCGGATCTGTAAATCTTTGCCACCAAGGTTCCCTAGGTCCTCAAACGAACCCCCGTAACCCCTCAGTTTTTGCCAAGCCAGAGGAGTGTCTCTTCGAACGCACCCGCTTGCCCTTTTTAGGGACTCGTCTTGATTTAAAGGGGCCCCCGGATGGATCCCTCAAAAATCTCCCCAGTGTTTTCGGTGGGAAAAACCGGTGGGGCCCTTTGGGCCATTCAACGATTCCTTGGGGTTTCCAATTATTTTAGACAATTTTTCCCCCCATTTCTCTATGCTTGTGGCTCTAACCAAAGAATGGCCCAATCCCAAAATCCTGGGCCCCCGGGAAACTAAAGAAGCCCTTTAGCCTCCCCAAATCTGCGTTCGCGGTAAGCTCGGTTTGTTTTCGCCCCGGGCCCCAACCGCCCCTTCAAATTTTGGAAATGGAGGGCCCCCTCGGTGGGTGCGGTGCTGTCCCCCTGCGAGATCCTCCTGGGTAAATTTCATACGTTTTGGTTCCTTTCCCAAAAAATTTTTTCTCCGGGCCCGAGAAAAAAATTTATACCATAGGGGATCCGGAAAAATTTCTGGCCATTTAAAACTGGCCCCTAGAAGGTGGCGTCAACCCGTGGAGGGGGCTCGTTTACCCATTGATATCTTCAACCCCCCCATAAAAAACCCCTTTTTATCCCTTTAGTCGGGTCAATGCCCGAATTTCCCCCGGGAAGCTAGATGGGCGCTTTTCTTCGCCCCTTTTTTACTTCTGCTAAACTTTCGGCCCGCTGGGAAGAAGTCAAAGCCGACGCCCCATCCCCGTGCCCCTGAAAAAGGTGGGTCTTGACTTCCCCCCACAGCGCATTGTCCCCCCTGAAAGCCTTGTCTCGGCGCCCCCCTGGATCTTCAAAAAATTGCCCCCCCGGGGAAGGGCGTTGTGCGCCCTGCTTTGCGGCCCCAGGAAAACCTGAAGTGGGGGGCATTCTTCCCGGGAAAATGGGCCCCTCCAGGAATCCAAAGTCCCTTCAGGTGGTTCCCCTAAATACTGGGGGGCCCCCCTCTTGCTCAAGACGTCGGGGCCCCCGAAGGGGTTTTGTTAAAGTCCTCCTGTGCCCGGAAATTTAAAGGGTTCCCCGCCTCAAGCCCCGGCCCGGCCTTCTTCAGCCTCTTCCGTGCGGAAAAAAAAACCCCGGACCCCTTGTCGCCCTGGACTTTTTCACCCGATCTTCCACCCTTTATTGGAAAAAAACGGTCATAGGGGGGGTAAAAAACCCATCGTTTCTCGAAAAAGGCTCCCCTTTATTTCCCTGCCTGGGTTACCCTCTGCCCCCCCGTGGGCCCAAAAAATTTTTTTAAACATATTTTCCGCTTGCACGGTTTTCCCCTTGCATATTGTCTCGACAGGGGAGGGGCCCGTTTTATCACTAAATTTTGGCGGGGGGGCCCCGTGCTGCCAGTTGCAGATTCAGGTTTGGGTTTTTCTTTTGCCCTACCAGCCTCAAACTAACGGGGGAGGTTTGAACGGGTTAACCAGGTGTTGGGGGACCTTTCTTGCGGCACGTTGTGGTCCGCTCGTCAGGATACCTTTGGTTTCCCACCTTCTCTCCCCGGGCAGAGTTTTCTTATTAAACCCCTTTAGGTCAGAATCCCCTGGGGCCTCCCCTTTTTTGTTTTTTTTGGGTTACAAACCCCGCCCCCCTTCCCCCTAAATAAATTTGTCTCTTGTCCCTTTCCGGTGGTTGCCCAAAATAAAGGACATCAAGGGTCTTTTGGCAACTCACACCCACAGGCCCTGCTTCGGGGCCCCTGCCCCCACCAAGGGGTTTTTGGTGAAGGTACCGTAGGGCCCCGCCCCCATTTTAGCCAGGCGTTGGGTTTGGGTTTTTTCCGGCTAAGTACGTCCGTTTTTTGGTGCCCAAATTAAAAGTTTTGGGGCCCCAAAATTTTCCTGGGTTTTTTTGTGGTTTTCCCAGCGGTTGGAAACCCCCTCTCCCTATAAGCTTTTGCCCGCCCCCCACTCTAAGTATCCCCCAACGTGTTTCACGTGTCCCCCCTAAGCCCGGGGGTGGTTTAAAAACCCCTTTCCCAGATCTGTCTCGCCTTTCCTGTTGCTAGCACAGATAAAAACTTTGGGTTTAAGGAAAGGGGTTTGGGGGAGAAGACAGTTTGGGGGGGAAACGGTTCTACCCTTTTCGACTGGAAAGGGCTTCGGTCCGGGAGGAGCGTTCATGGGAACCCGGGGACCAAAATTTTGTCCCCTGAACTCCTCGCTAAATTTTTAAAGGAAGAGGGGGGGGGAGCTTAAAGGGGGGGGGGGGGGTTTTCTTTTCCCCGGCTGCCCCCGGCCGTCCCCCATGGCACCCGGGGGCGGCACGGGTGCTGCGGCTGTCGGCAGCCGGGGGTCCCTTTTCCTCCTGCTCGGGGAAAAAACCCCGTAATTACCAGTCCCCGCTCCTGTCTCCAGCTCTGACAGCCGGCCGCGCGCATAATTCCGGTTTTTAATTTGGTTTTAAATTGGGCGGGGCCCGCCTTTGGGCCCATATATGGTAGACGCCCCCAGCACTTGCTTTCCGGTTTTCTTGGGTGTTTTTTGGAGCGTTTTTTGAGGGGGATTTGGTTCAGTCTTGGTTTTCCCTGTTTTACCAGGCCGCTTGCTAACGTTTCTGACCTTGCCTGTTTGCCGCCTGCCCTGACCATCTGCCCGTCTCTGACTACGAACCTCTGCCGCCTGCCCTGACCTTCTGCCTGTCCCCGACTATGCCTCCGGATTACGATTCTGCACCACGCTGTACCCCGGCCGCCATCGCAAGCAAGTCATGTCAGGGGTAACGACCTGGTAGCCTCACGCCGCAGCAAGTCCATCCCGCTTTGTGGCGGGCTCTGGTGAATACCGGGGGCTACTTAGATTCCGTTCCTTGGCGTGGCTTAGCTATCATCGCTTGCGTTGGTCCAGCGAATACACTCCCCCGTTACAAGAACACTGTTGATTTTGTCTTACGGTTCTTCCACCAGACCGCATTTCACAGGTATTCGCTAGAAACATTTCAGTTTCTAATCCTAGTTGGCTGTAGGAAATTAGAGCGATTTAAGAATAGCTGTAATTTGCTGTCAAAGAGACTGTCAAAAATTCTTCCAAACTTTCTTAAATTTTTATCTTTCTGAACAGGGAGCGAAATGCACGTGGTAAGCGAGCAAAGAGGGGTGTAGCACATGGTGGTAGAGGTACGAGAGAAGGTGCTCCTTCCAGTGCTGGCAACAACACGCATGCCAGCGGATCGTCAGTTGCAGGACCGTCAGGCCTGTCATCGCTGGGTCAGGGCCCTGTGAAACTCAATAACGAACAGTGTCGCCAATCTGTTCTTTAGTGGTTAATGCAACCTGCATCCAGCAGTCTTACCTCCTCGTCCTCCCAGTCACGGCCACAAATGTCATCATCAGCATCATCAGCATCCGTCCAACATGAAGCGAAGGCAGCCCAAATGTCAACTCGTGTACCCACCACTGTGGATAATCCATTTTCTGAAGACCTCTTTGATGACCAAATGCGGTTGGGGTCAGAAGGCATGTTAAAAGATCAAGAGGCCAAAGAGGATGATTTTGTCTGCTCTGACGCCCAGTTACTGATGCCATCAGAGGAGGAGAAGGAAGCCGGTCAATCGGCAAAAATCCCGGGCGGTCGGCAACGCCTTGCAGTGCCTCTTGCTTGTAGCCTGCAGCTCCTGGATGCAGAATGTCAGGACGACCAAGTCACCTGTGTTGATGATGATGATGATGATGACGACATTGCGGATCCAACGTGGTCTTTTCAGCAGAATTTGCTTGCGAGCGCTTCATCACTGGACGAGGAGGAAGATGATGGGGTAGTGTCAGTACGGGTCCAGCCTCAAAAAGGAGAGGGCGGTCGCAGAAGTCCGCTGAGATGATTATGCCAGCCACGATCAGTGGAAACACCGCTCCTCGCTTATCGCCGTCGAAAAGGTCCAGGACCTCTCAAGCCTGTGCCTTTTTCGAGCAAGCCTCTGATTCACCACAAATGTAAAAATCCGCCCTTTCCCTTTAACCACCCCCAACAGTCTGTAATGCACGGATGATGAGTTAAAATGTAGGCAACCTTGGCCAAAAAAGGCCACCCCAAAATGCCGTGCTTAAAACCCCGCCCTTTTCCCCTGTCTCCGACTCCTCCTCCGCCACCCACCAGCTTTCCTCGCTGCCCCCTTCAAAGTTTTTTGATCGGGGATCAGCCCCCACTTCAGACCCCATGTCCCCAGTCCACAGCCCCAAAACCCCCTCCTACCTTTCTCCTTCCACCAGTTTGACGCCTGACCCCGTTACAGGGCCAGTCTAGCACCCAGCCATCTGTCTTTAGGTTTGGGAGCAAAGAAACATTTTAAAACCCAAACCATCCAAACCCCAAAAGCCGATGTCGGCATTGCCGGTTTTGGCCCTTGGAAATGTTGTTTCCGTTGGTGGAAAAGATGGGTTCCGCCACTCGGGCCCCTTGCCTGCCCCCATACAGATGTCGACCCGGCATTTCTTTCCCCAAAAAAACCCGTCCTCCCCTGGCCACCCACGGTATCTAAAATTTAAAAAGCACGTTGTCTGCATCTGTGCCCGGAAAAGTCTTTTGCTACTGAAACATGGATAGAAAGCAGGCCAAGGGCCCCGCTTATTCTGTGACAGTCACTGGGTGAGCTGGGGGGGATGTCTCTGGTGATGACGGGGGCTTCGGTCGGCCCGCAGGCTTTTAAAAACCCAC
Source organism: Phyllomedusa bahiana (assembly GCA_025379985.1). Lineage (NCBI taxonomy): Eukaryota > Metazoa > Chordata > Amphibia > Anura > Hylidae > Phyllomedusa > Phyllomedusa bahiana. Next base: position 65,084 of record JAODAL010020803.1, read on the forward strand.
AGGGGGGTGCAGGGTTCTTTCCCCTAAAGGTCCTCGGGGATCACGTGCCAGAAAAAAAACAGGCCGTGTTTTGAAATTAAATTGTTTGGAGACGTCCACACACAGGGTCAGGAGCTGGGGGTCTCCGTGGGCGGGTGGGTCAAAAACCTTGTGCCAGGAAAAGTGGTGGCGATAACAGCAAAAATTGCTGGCGCCCTTAAAGTCGGGGGGGTGGAGCAACCCCTTTGCCTGGCAATGTCATGACCTTGCGAAAAAAAAATTTCTAAAGCGTCCGGGTTGGATTCCCTGATGAGGAAGGTCGAGGTCTGGTTGGACTTCCGTCGTTCACACCCTGTTTTTTGTCCCCCTGTCTGGTTGCGTGTCAGTCGGCCTCCCCGTCAACCGTGGCAGCAGCGAATGCCATTAACAGTATGAAGGACACATGGACTGAAAGCGCGGTGCGGGCCCCTCGGGGTGTTGGGCCCCGAGAGTGGAGGAGGTGAAAGACTCTGCCCATCCTTGCTGTTTGAAGAAGCCACCAAAATGGTCAGTGCGGAAAATGCCTTGTAGCATGAGATTGTGGTGATTTTAGTTTGGAACGATCGTTGGACACTCTGAAACACGGGCCCCGCCGGCGGGGAGGAGAGGACACAGATGCGGAAAGGGAAACCCCTTTTCCGTCGATTCCAAGCCCCCGACATTTTCAAGTTTTACGGTCTTCATTAGGCAGTGGTTCGGGGTGGGGGCTGTGAAAGGAGGCATCAGCTCTCAGGGTGCATCATCTAGGCAAGTCAGGAGGAGGTGGAGGAGGGGAGGTATTCCCGGCACGACGTTACCGACGTCCCCGCCTTGGAAAGTGGTGGGGTGAAAATTTTAGGCGGAGGAGGAAAATGAGGAAGATCAGTTTGCTAGTGCCCCGCCCGAGGCTTGGGAAATCAAGGTCATCTTCACATGAGTGTTGGATTCTCCATTTTCCCCCAACACGTCCTGCATTAAAAATATCAAAATGAACAACAGTTCTGGGGGGCCACCCTCCGGATCCCCGGTACAAAACAAAACTTGCATTTTCCTTCCCCCACCCAAATAGAAGTAAAATGCGGAAATGGAGACCTTGCTGATTGATAACTGGAGACATCTGTTTGTCTTTTCACGTTTTCAAAATGTCACGGTGGAAAAAGTCACCGGAGTGAAAAAAGTTGAGTGCCCAAATAGCGTGCGGCAGCAGTAGGCAATGTTTTTTTGGAGAAGTTATGGGGGACCTTGGGAATCTTTTTTTACCCCCTCACCAACCCCGTAAGCAGGGCACAATACAACAACGGCCAGCTTTAAAATCTGGGTGCCCGATTCTGCGTTCAAAAACTGATGTTTTTGGATGTGTTCCGAACCCCCTCGACTTCTGGGTATCCAAAAAGGATGAATGGCCCCAGCTCGTGCCAGCCTAGAGATGTTGTCCTGCCCAGCGCCAGCGTCTATCTGAGGGACCTTAAGCAAGATGGAGGGGTCATTTCAGCAAACCCCCATCCAGCTTTCCCCAAAAATTGGTCTTTGACTTTCTCAAGTTGAATCAGGCATGGATCCTTTTGATGTGTTGTGGCCCCAAATTTCCGAGGTCACCGACTATTGCCCGGGCTACTTCCAATTCCCCTTCAAAAGAAAGGTCCTTGGAAAAAAAAGTTTTTTTTTTAAAAGATAATTTCTCTCTGCAATTTTTATTCTCTTTTCCCAACGTTCTTTTGTGGTTTTGTGTGAGGGACTGTAAAAGAGGGAAGGTTTCATGGGGCAACACCGTATTCATTTACTCACTTTATCTTTAGAAGTTTTTGCTTGTAGTGGTTTTGAGGTCATGTTGCTATGGGATAAAACTATAATTATGGTCTTTGGGAAAAGAAATGTGGTTCTAATGGCCCCTTTCTCCATCAAAATTTTTAATAGTGGCTGAGAAGTCATATTTTTAATTTTTTGTGGGCTTGTTGCTGTGAGATACAGCTTTAAACATGGTCCTTGGAACAAAAAATGTGGCTTCAAAAGTGGCATTTCCCCAATCACAATTTTTAATAGTGGCTGAGAAGTCATATTTATAATTTTTTGGGGTCATGTTGCTGTGAGATACGCTATAATCATGGTCCTTTGGAAACAGAAATGTGGCTTTAAGTGGCATTTCTCCCTCACAATTTTTAACAGGGGCCCGAGAAGTCATTTTTATAATTTTTTGGGTCATGCTGCTTTGAAATGCAGCAATACTACAGGACCTATTCTAAAAATGTTGTTTCTAACAGATACTTGTTTTCACACTTGCCCAAAAGTGGCTCAATGGTATGTTTTGAATTTTTGGGCATTTTGCTGTGAAATGCAGGCAGGCTACAGGTCATATTGTAAAAAATGTGGTTTCTAACAGACATTTGTTCTTCCCAATTGCCAAAAGTGGCTCAAGGGTCATGTTTTGAATTTTTGGGGGCATTTTGCTGTGAAATGCAGCTATAATAGGGTCCTATTGTAAAAATGTGGTTTCTAACAGACATTTGTTCTTCCCCAATTGTCAAAAGTGGCTCATGGGTGTTTGGTGCTGTCAAAAACAGGAATAGGTTGGGGACACTGTTAAGGGGACACATATTGCAAAATGACTTGTTTTTACAAGATCTTTAAAATAACTATCAATTCCTGTAGTGAGACAACCCATTTAATACAATAAAAAAAAGACCTGGTGGGATTCCATCCTATTTTAAAAATGTCTTTTCTAGAATTAAACTACTAATAAACTTTGCATGTACAAAATAGCTGATACAAAAAATTCCTCTGAATTGTACAAGGGAGGTACAGGAAGACTTGAACAGATGTAGATTACCCAGGACAGGTATAGTCAATTTCCAGTTCAACTAAAAATGGTGGTTGAAAGATCCTTTTTCCGTCAGTTTTTAAATCTGGGGGTCATGCAGGTTTGGGGCTCATGTGTGGCCTTTCGACAGGTATAGTCAATGTCCAGTTCAACTAAAAAAGGTGGTTCAAAGATTCCTTTTTCAGTACTTTTTAATCTGTGGGTCAGACAGGTTTAATGGTATACTGCGGTATAGGACATGTATAGTTAATGTCCGGTTCAACTAAAATGGTGGTTAATAGATCCTTTTTCCGGCACTTTTTGAATCTGTGGGTCATGCAGGTTTAATGGTCATACTGTGGTTACAGAACAGGTATAGTCAATGTCCAGTTCAACTAAAATGGTGGTTTTAAAGACTCCTTTTTTTGGCACTTTTTAATCTGTGGGTCAGACAGATTTAATGGTCATACTGCAGTCCAGGAAGGTATAGTCAATGTCCAGTTCAACTAAAATGGAGGTTTGAAGACTCCTTTTTCCAGCACTTTTTAATCTGTGGGTCATGCAGGTTTAAGGGTTATGCTGCGGTCCAGGACAGTATAGTCAATGTCCAGTTCAACTAAAATGATGGTTGAAAGACTCCTTTTCCCAGCACTTTTTTTAAACTGTGGGTCAGACAGGTTTAAAGGGATATTGGGCCCCGGACAGG
>JAODAL010020804.1:0-68576 GCA_025379985.1 Phyllomedusa bahiana
TGACTTTTCCCTTTTGATGGTTTCTTTTTGATTTTAAAAAATGCCCAGGTTCTCCAAAGGGGCCCAAAAAACATGGGCTATCCAAATGTATGACAGTTTGTGTATATTTTGTAGTCTTACCCTAGCCGCGTTCATGGCTCTGGTAGTGCCCTTCCCCCACCGGGCAAATGAGGTGGAAAGGGGTTCAATTTTATTCCCTTGTTCGTGACCACCGTATGTCCAATGTATACCTGCTGTTTTTCCCCAGTACCGGGTTTCCTTCAAAAAAAAAACTCAAAGGTTAAAATTAGGGGGGGGGAAAGACCTTCACATGGGAAAACCCCTTTTTTGTTTTTGGCCATTAGGACCATAAAAAGCATATTTTCCTCGCCTTCACCACAAAATTCTTCCCCCTTTTTGGGTCAAAAGTTCAGGGTAACAGAGTGGAGAGTTCAAGGTTCTACATAAGTCATGAAAACTTGGGACTCAGAACACTGCAGGCATACTAACGGGCCCATAAAAAATTTGTCATAGGCCCCATGAGAATATCTGTAATCATGCAAGGTATGTTTTGTTAGGGAAATCCAGAAACCTCGAGACTTTATGTATAAGTACTTGTACTCATGCTACTCGTAAAAATTTCCAATAAACAGTAAACCAAGAAAAATTGTTTCGGGGGTTATGCAAAAGGGTTCCACACCCGGGGGTTCCCCAAACCCCACAACAATACTTTTAAAAAAGAGATATTGGGCCCCAGGTAAAATTTCAACACTTTAAAAGAACACTTTAAAATTGACATCCACTTTCACATTCAACCGGATATACACATGACAATAAATGGCAATGGAAAAAAACATATACTCAGCGTATTGCGACCCCCGGTGTTTCAAAAAATTAAAGGGAAAAAGTCCATGCATCGATCTGGGGGAACCCGGGGCCCAGAGCAGAGAGGCGAAATGAGGTAGCTAGCGCCCCCCGGGCTGCTTTTTTTTTCGGGGAAAAACCCCTCCCCTTCCCGGGCACGAGCAACCCGTAACCCAAAACCTTAAAAGGAAAAGGGGGTTTTTTTACCCCTACATTCTAACATCTTTAAAAAAACACAAAAAAAAAAAAAAAAAACAAAAAAAAATACACGAAAAATAAAAAATACACGAAAAATAAAATCACCCATTAAGACATAATGCGGGGCAAAACAGGGGAAAACCATCTCGCTTTTACAAACCCCAATTTAAAAGGGAAGACTCGCAAATTGAGGCTCTCATTGAGGCCCCTCGGAGATAATGACCTCCGTGATCCATAAGCTCACGTTTAAGTAAAACCCCCGGCCCTTTTCCCACCCCTTTTCCTTTCCCCCCGCAAGTTTTAGCCACGGTCGTTTTCCCCAAAAGTTTTTTTGGGGGGGTCGAATCTTTTGATACACTAAGCTCACACTAGGGGGTTTTTTCATTTTTTTTTTTAGCTTCTAATGGCCGACTTATGTTCATTGATTCTGACTCTAATAAAACCGAAGTCTGCCCACATATACCGCCCCCAGGGGCACTTTAAAATAAAAATAACCCCCTCACTTTCACATGTAGAAAACCTTTGATTTTATTTATGCCTTTAGAGGGGTGGTTATGAGTCTCCTTTTAGAAAACAATAAAATTGGTACATTTCAAAACCGCAAAGGTCCCGATTTTAGAGCTTAAAGTTTCTGTTTTTTTTCTTACAGTAGTTTTTAAGGGCCCTGAAATTATTTTGACCTAGGGTCCTACCTTTTTTCCCCTCAAAAACCCCTCGGGGTGCTTCCTTAAAAAGGTGCCCCCCTTCGGTCGCACCAATATCCCCAAATTTGGTATTCCCCGTTTTTATAACCCCGATGTTTTCATAGGCGAATGTAAGTGAATTTGGCTTGCCTCACCTTTTGTTTTTTTTGTTGCTAGGTTTAGGAGGTTTCTCTCTAGGGATCATTAAAATCCTTTCCCCCTCTTCCCCAACTCGTTTAATTTGATTTTATTTTTTGTGTATTTTTTGTGTGTTTTTTTTTTTTTTTTGTGGTGTTTTTTAAAGATGTTAGAATTTAGGATAAAAGCCCCCTTACCTATTTTTAAGGAGTGGCTGTAATTAAATTGCCGTGCCCGAGGAAGGGGAGGGGGTTTGCCCCGAAACGTTGCACTCCGAGTGCGCGCTAGTACCACTTTCGCCATCTTGCTTTTGGGCCCGGGCGTCTCCCAGATCATAGGACTTTTGCCTTAAATTTTTTGAACGAGGGTGGGGTCGCCCCCTAACGTGATATAGGCTATTACCATTCGTCCATTTTATTGTCATGCTGTATATCAGGGTTTGAATCCCCTAAAGTATGTAAAATTTTTAAAAGTGCTTTTAAAGTTTGAAATTTTACGGGGTCCAATATTCTTTTAAAGTATACCGTAACAAAACCCTCTATCACTGGATTTAATCTAACGAGTTATAGGTCTGGTCTTGCTTTTGTACCTGTGACTGTGTAAGGGACTCCCCGTGGCATGCCCCCCCCCCAGGCAGTACACAGAACGTTGTCTATTTAGGTGTGCCCACGGCAGTTGGGGAAAATTAACAATTTCAGATTTTGGAATTTGTTAAGTGCCTCCCTATCAGCTAAATGGCGTGTACCCAAAACCCATAAAAGAACTATAAGCAAATCAGCTGGCAATTAAAATATATTACAATATTATATAAAAACCAGGAATATTCTGAGTTGCTCTAGATCCCAAAATTTCAGGTCCTTATGACTTTTATTCGGTCTTTCGGGTCCCTCACCACGATAAGGGGGTGTAGTAGAAGGAAACCCTTTGTATATAAAAACTGTAACTTGTCCATTGATACTCGGCCCCGATCAGCTAAAAAAAAAAAAAAACAAAACAGAGATATGAGCCTCTTCACATTTTCCGCTGTCACTGGCCAGATTATCATCCATGTATAATACTGTCCATAATCAGGATATCCATGACAGCACTGAGGACAAAATTTGCTTAGATCTTTTTGGGTTAGTTTAAGAAATTAGTAAGCTCTCAGGCAAAAATTTTAAGGATCTGAATACACCTACAACAAAAATACTAAGGAAGAAAAGACAACTTATTTTTCCTACAGAAATTAAATTGACCATTCAAAACTGGAGTTGTTTCTGGAAGATCAAAACCCTTTGGGCTCTTCCCCGGGCCCCCGCCCCCTGTTTCTGGCAGCAGCCCCTCTCTTCTTCCCCATCATTGAAAAAAGTCCCAGCTGTACACATCATGTAGGGACTACTGGCTTTTCATAAACAAGACAGACAAACAAAGAGTTAGCCGACACAAAGAAGAAACCCCAAAAAATTACAAAAACAAACAAAGAAACAAAGGTCCTTGACTTTTCCACACATACAACACAAAAAACTTCAAACTAAAAAAAAATGAAAAGAAAAATAAAAAAAAAAAAACAAAATATAAATCCACAAAAAGCAAAACAATGCAATGACAAAATTAAAATATCCCTAACTTTAGAGTTTTTTACTTCAAATAATAAAAAAAATAGTAAAATTCATCTTTTCATTCCACAAGAGAACCAAGGTTAATTTTTAATTTTTGCCCCTCCCACCTAAAATAACATTTGGGAAAAAAACAGTAAGTAACATTCCTGGTAAATAAAAGTAGTTAAAACATAAAAATTTAAAATTTTGAAAAATTTTGGCACAATCCCAATTTTTATTTCTTACTTTAAAATGAGCTTTTTAATTTGCCACGTGGAATTTTTTTTACTTCAACAAAATTTAAAGGTTTCCTTTGCAACTATACACCGATATAATTTAATTCTATATTTAAAACAAAGCATACTGAATAAGAATATATCTTATTTTATACCAAACATATCTGCAGAATTTTTCCCTGAAAGACAAAACTATAAATTTACACACAAACAAAAAAAAAATTTATTAAGTTCAAAACAGAAAATGCAGTAATAAACGAAAAACATCTGGAGCTGGCCCCTTTTCCCCCCTCCCTTCTAAAACGGCTGCCTGCTGCTGCTGTGGCCTAAAAATCCCAGAAGTCACAGAAAATGGAGGAAAAAACCCTTTTTCCTGCTTCTCATCCACATCATCATCCCTTCATTAAACCCATTATAGAAAGGTGAAAACTAAAACCTCACACTTTAATAAGACTTTCCACATTTTTCTATTTCAAAATGCCCAAAAACTTTCCCCCATTAAAATTTTTTCCAACTTTTCAAACTCCTCCCTTTTTCCCTTTACAATTTCTTTTAGAGAAAATTTTTTTTCACTGCCCAACATTACCGCTTACTCTTTCCCAAAATTTCACAGTGTCGTCACACTGATTATTTAGCCTAATTCCCTGGTGGTTTAGATTAAAAATTCTAAAAACCCCTCATTCAATTCCAAACTAAAACACAAATTAGTTTGTATCGTCCCCCCGGGTGACTAAATTAAAAATTCTAATAAATCATTCACTCCCAACTATTAAAAAAACTATTTAGTATCGACCCCTGAGGGTAATTTAAAAAAACAAACCACTCATTCAGTCCCTTAATATTAAACAAAAAAAGTTAGTATCGTACCTCTGTGGGTTTGTTAAAAATCTAAACCATTTATTACGCTCTAACCCAAAGGGCTGAAAAAATTTCTCTAAAAATTTCATATTTTCCTCAATAACACTATATGTATCATAATGAGCAGGGCACACACCACTGAAATCATTCATGGGGGATACACTCCTCCTCCCCAGGAAATTTTTTTGTTCTAAAAACCGCTAAGGACACTGCAGCCCTGAGACCTTTTGACCTTTCACAAAAGTAAAAAGCTCACACAAAGCACAAACTATATAAACAAAAATTTACTTAAAATGTTATTTTCTTTTACTTGGGGGCCTCACAAGCAAGGCCTCATACGTGTCATCAAACAATGCATACACTCCCTTTCAGACAAAACCCCCTATTTTGTTATAGTTATATTCAATTGCCAATCCAATACATTCAATCACTGTTCATTATCCCAAAAAGCACACACACACATAATTATATATATATAGTAGATAGATAGTAGATGATAGATAATAAAGAAAACTTTGGGGAGCAGAATTATATATAAGCAAAAAAAATAATTGCTTACCTTTTTTTTTTTTTTATTTGATGCGCAAATTTTTATTCTGCTTTACAAGTATTGTTCATATCGTATTAGTCCGGAAGCCAAAACAATTTTCTGATCCCCAATTGGAAGCGCCATATTGTCGTACCTTAAAAAAGCTTTTTAGATGTTATCGGGTTTTTTAAATTAAGAACCGTGGAAGGGAAAATTTTGCAGGTTTATTCAAAGCAAGCAGTGGGGAGACACACAGCATATAACTATCATTGCATAGCTAAAGAAATGTCTCCCCCCTACGAATTCATGTTTTTATAACCCCCTTCCCTCAAAAATACATTTAGCCCCAAACAATTTAAAAAATAGCTATTTATTTTCCCCGTTTTTTAAAGTTTAGTTTCCAATTTGGCCACCTCCTTACTCAGAAAAAAAGAAACTTTATTCCTTTAAAAGTCTTACCCCCAGGCCATGTGTTTCCAATCATTGGAGGAGGGGGTAGGGGGTGTCTTTTAACATTCCAAAGACCCAGTTTTCAAAATTTTTATGAAAAACACAAAGAGAAATAAAATCTATAATAAAAACAAATATTACGCTCACGGGATATTTTCAAAAAGAGAACAGCAGATATAAAAGATAACATTTCATGTTTCCCCGTTTGGAAGGTTCAGTTCGGGGTATGAAGCACTGGAGGTAATATGTTCCATTTTCGTTTTAAGTTTATTTGTCAAAATCTTTGACGGTTAATTGGAGCCTTTTTTTCTCAAAATATTTGCAACCCTTTTTGCCCAGACTATTTTCAACAAAAATTCAAATGGTTTGTGATCACACTCCAATATTTTATTAATTTCAAGACTGCTGCATCCCTCTAAAAACGTAACAATTGTTGACTTCCAGAGTAAGTGAAATCCATTTTTTGGCCGATTTTGCTTGAGAAATGCAAACTGCCTATTAACTATGCACACTTTGCTATAAGGTGTTGATCTCCTTAGGCCACACCCTTCCTCAATAAAAAAAATACCCATCACCTAATGTGCTCCAATACAATAAACATTCAAGTTTATAAAGCTTGGAGTTGGAAAATATGCATACAAAATTACATGGTCAAAATACTCACTATTAATAATAATAATTATAAACGATATAAGCAGAAAAATGTAAGAAAACGCTCACCAGAGAAACTCCACAGTAAGTAGAAAATTACTTTTCATCATTTGTTACACAAAAACTTTTAATATATCTCAATTTTTGAATTGCCACAGTCATTTGTGGTATATATGACTGGTGTGAATCTTGCAAGTTACAGTACATAGGGTGTACTACGAGAAGCCTTCATGTAAGGATACGGGAAAATCTGTATGACATGACACATACAAGTTTGGCGAAAAATATCAGGAGCTTCTAAGCATTTCAGGGAAACACACCATGGTAATTTAGATTCTTTCAAGTCAGAGCGATAGAAATGGTTTAATAAACCTCTAGAGGGAGGAGATAGAAAGAAATGCCTCAATAACAGAGAGGCTTTTTGGATTCTTAATTTAGACACTAGATATCCACATGGCTTGAATTATAGATCTGACCTTTTGTATATTTATTAATGTTTGTATATATATATATTAATTTGTTTTATAGTTTGTATATACAAATTGGCTATATATACACCTTTGTATTTATAGGATTAATATGGTAGAAATGAGGCTGTTAGTTGTTTTTTTTATATATATATAGTTTTAAATTTAGGTGTTTCAGCTAATTGTCTTGGGGGAGGAGTTATAAGAAAGTTGGTTTGGGTATTTTTCATAATGTCATGATTAAGAGCTGAAGCATATAGGTTTGAAACACGTAGACAATATGCGGTTGTTTTTATATTGGGGTTTATAATATATATATATATATATATATATTTATATATATATATTCACGAAAAAAAAAAAAAGCAGAAACTCCCCATAATAAAGTAGATGGTGCCAGCAGCACAAACCCAGATCCAAGGGTTCCTCAATAAAAATTTTCAAAAGAAATCCACGGCACTCCAGAAATAATAATGGATTTTGAAAAAAAGTGTTTTAATTCCTCCATGCCAATAAAGTGCGACTTTCAACCCCAAAAAATGTGCGTTTTTATCCAAACAAAGATGGATTCCACCCTGCGCAAGTGCTGGATTAACTCTCTCAACAGTTTGTTTTACTAATAATTGTACACACAGTGTATGAAGGTAAATATCTGCTTATGTATATAGAATTACACTTGTCTAAAGTTTTACACTACCCCTCATTTCACATGTTGTAGGACAGAAAAAGCACAAAGGGGTGAACTTTTTAATGGTATTCAGCTCATTAAGAATTTCTTGTGAATTATCGGTCCACAAGGGTAGTAAAAATGTCCCTCACTGTGCTGCTGAAAGGACAAAAGGGAAAACACAAATTATCACCGAAAATATCACAGGGATGATGAATGAAGATTTAGACAATCTTTTTGAGAATATATATGCACTTTGTAGTGAAGTCTTTTAAATTTCCAGAAAATTTCAATTTGTTTGGAAATTTAAAACTGATAAAAAGGGGCTTTTTTTTTTCTTTTCAGAAAGTGGGAAAATGTACCCTTTTTAAACATTTTGTGACAAATCTTTCTAACAAAAAAGAAAAAAATGGCAAGCTTTTACAGATTTTTTCAAGCTTTTTTTTTGCCCCCAAAATGTAAAAAAATTTTGGGAAAAATTTTTAACCAGTCAATGTTAAAATTTTGGAAATGTCTTCAAACACGGGTGTTTTTTTCCTTTTCCATTTTTGTAGAAATTTTGGGGGGCCTTTAAAGCTTTTTAGTACAAAAATATTTAACCTGACACTTTTTTTCCAAAAACTTTTTCTTGGAAATTTGAAAATGCCAAAAAAAGTCCCTCTTTATAACATGTTTCTGAAGAAAAAAAATAAAAAATGCAAAAAAAAATTGTTTAAAACATTTTTTTTACATAATGCTAGAAAAAACAAATATAATGTTTAATTTGTTACATTTCACATTACTAAGTAGTTAAAAAATAAAAATTTAGACCAAGGAAACAAAAATAATTAACCCCAAATAACTGGGTTAAACATGACATTTTTTTTTTTCACAATTTTTTTAAAATTCCCCATGCCATTTTGGCCACCATAAAAGTGCCCCGGATTATACTAAAAAGGTGGCCCCAGCAGGGGTAATCTGGCCGGGCACTACTACTCTACTTTTGGTTACCGCCCCTGGCCCCATTTTCTTTAAACTTTAAAGACAGAGACCCTGGAGTAAGGGGCCCCCAGAGGGACAGCAGTTTTTCAGAACAGCAGGGTCCCATTTTCAAGCAAACAAAAAATTTAAACCCTATTCCGACATTGGCCATACTCATCCCCTCTTGGGGTTGGGAAAGGGTGATGCCACAAATTGATATATGGCTGCATCCAGAAAATTATGTGTGCTCACAAAAACCCTTTTCACACGAACGATCCGTGCAGGGAAACCCAAAGGCTGAAAAATTCCCGCGGGCCTCATGCACTGTCAGCTATGACAGAGTTTCCTTTTTGGCCGCGCCTCAAACACCATAATCCCGTAACCCAAAATTGAATCGCACAGCAAAGGGGAAAACAAGGGACACCGGGTTTTTCTGGGGGGGCAAACCCAGAAGTCTAACAAAGGCTTTAGGGGGTTTGTTTTTGGGACATAAAAAAACCCAATCGCTGTCCCCTAAAGGGCACAGGGGGGCAAAGTAAAGTGACATTTTTACAAATAAAAATAGCAGTAAGCAATGACGGGCAAAGAAAATTGTAACAGGGGTCAAACAGATCCACTGTTTAAAGTCCTCTATGGGGAAAAAAAAAATTTTAAAAATGAAAAAAAGAAGAAAAAATAAAAAAAAAAAAAACTTTTTACCACCCTTTTCCCCCTTTACAAAACCCCAATTATCGGGGCCCAAAATACCCATATTTTTTAACCCACCAAAGCTTAATGATCTACCCAAATAAACCTGTCATCTTTTTAAAAACCCAGGGATGAACTCCAAAAAAAAAATCATTTAAACACCAAAGGGGTAACAATAAAAAATTCATTTCTTTTCACAAAAAAAAGTCCTCAAAAGCTCTGTGTAGAAAAATAAAATTTTAATGGCTATCAGAAAAAGGAAGCATAAAAAATTAAATTTAAAAATACTTTTTTTTTTTAAAAAAACTTTTTTTTTTTTTTAAAAGTGCTGCACATAAAAAAAAAAATATAAAATTTGGTTTTAAAAACCGTGATCAAATCAACCCAGGGGATTAAAACAAAAAATAAATACTGACTATGAGCGCGGGTTAAAAAAAAAAAAAAAAAACACTAAAAAGGATTCCCTCTTTTTCCCCTCACCCTCCCTCACAAAAAAACTTTTTTTTTTAACCCAACCCCCCCCCCTTTTAAAAACCCGGACTTTTTCCGTACCCCAATCCCCGGAAATTGTCGGGTAGGGGGTTCCGGGCAATTTCCCCCGTATGAGTAGGGCACGGAAATCTTGGGGCCTTTTCACTACGGGAGCGGGGCAAAAATCGCGGCATAAAAACCAGGGGATTTTAACCGGCGGGCATAAACCGCTTTCCCCCACGGCCAGTGCGCCCCGGGCCCCGCGGGGGTTTTAACCCCCCCGATTCCCGACATCGGGTGCGACATCGGGGCCCTTTTTGCGGGCGGCGGGAGGGGAGCCCCCGCCCCGAATTTTTCGGCGCGAAAACGGCGCTGACCCGCCTTTAACCCCGGGGTCCCTACCCAGCACCCGGCCCTTTGAATGACAGCACCCCGGGTTGTCTGGTGACTCACTTTCCCCCACTGCATTTTTGGGCACGTGAAGACAGTTGCCTTTGGAGACCAGGTTTTAGCAAATAAGCGTTTTCTGTTTTCCCAATTCCCAATGAATGATCTGAAATTCCCGTTCTTTGAAAATTCCCCCCCTGGGGGGAAAGTTTAAAAAGTATGAAAAAGATAAAAAAAAGTGAAAAAAAGAAAAACACAAACAAAAAAAATAAAAAAAAAAAACACGTACATCGCCCTTTTTCCCCGTTTTTACAAACCCCAAATTTTCCCGCCCTAAAAAAGATAAAAAATAAATAAAGTACCCATATTTGGAAATCCCCGGCGGGCGAACGACCCCCCCCTATAAATCTTTCATTTTTAATTTAAAACCCGAACAAGGAACGCCGAAAAAAAAAACCCCAAAAAAAAAAAGCCCAACAAAATTGGGCGTTTTTTTGTTCTTTCCCGCAGCACATAAAATGGGAGTAAAAAGTAATCAAAAAACTAAATTATCAACATCAAAAGTGATCCCAATTTAAAACGTCAGTTAAACCCCCCGGCAAAAAAAAGCCCTTTACACAGCTCTGTATACGGAAAAAATAAAAAGTTCTGGCTATTAAAGATAGCGATGCAAAAATATTTTTTTTTCCCACAAAAAAAACCCATTTTTTTTTTTAAAAAAAATTTGTGCTTTCAAATAAACAAACTACATAAAATTTGGAAACCCAACCGAATCGTCTCAACCCAAAGTAAAACAAACCCGTGCCCAAGGATACTGAAAGGGTTTGAAAGGGCTATTAAAAATTAAAAATAAAAAACACTGCTGGGATTGCAGTATTTTCTTAAACCTGCCTTCCAAAAAAACAGTTTTTAAAAGCGATCAAAAGTCTTGTCCCCCCAAAAATATTACCAATAAAAACTCAACTCATCCCGCAAAAAAAAAATTTCCCTATCACCCATAAACAAAAAAAAAAAAAAAATTTAAGGCTCTCAACTGGGGTGATGAAAAAACGTGTTTTTCCTTTCAAATAAATGTTTTTTTTAATTGGTAAAAGCAGTAAAACATTAAACAAATATACAAAGGGTGGTATCGCTGTAACGTATCCCCCTCCTAGTAAAACTAGCATTCATTTATACGCACAGTGCCCGCTTTAAAAAATAAAAAAAAAAAAAAACACTACCGGGATTGCTTTTTTTTTGTCCCAAAATCTTCAAAAAAACCCTTTTAATAAAAAGTGATCAAACAACAATGCCCCCCGTAATGAAATAATAAAAACATCAACTCATCTCGAAAAAAACAACCCACAAGCAGTTTCCATATAAAAAAAATTTAAAGAAAGCAATGGCGGGTCAAAAATACGACAACTTAAAAACCAATTTTTTTTAAAAAAACTCGTTTCAAATTGTGTAAAAGTAATAAAACAAAAAAAAAACATTTTAAAATTTATAACATTGAAAATTGTACCGCCCCCCCATAAAAGTTATCCGTCTTTTTACCCCCTATGGCGAATACTTTTAAAAAAGAACCCAAAAAAAATTTGGGGGAATTTGCGTTTCCCCCCCCCATTTCCATAAACCCAAAATGCTAAAAAACAAACTAGGGAAAAAACCCGGGTGCGCCCAAAATGGCAAAATAAACACCCTTGGGTGAACCCCTTGGGGGGGCGTTAAATCCAAAAATGGAGCAACTTCGGGGAAGGGGTTTTTTCCCTGTTTTATTTATTTTGGGGGCTTTGGAGAGGTGACAGGGCCCCCCAACCAATATCGTGCGCCAAAAGCCAAATAGCAACTCCCCCCCCCGAACCCCCTGCTATGCGCCCAAACACTTTTTTAAAAACCCAAAATGTAGGGTTTTGGCCGGGAACTTGGAAAAAATTGCGTAACAAAAATTTTTTGGGGGTTTTTTTTCCAAAATTTCCTTGTAAAAATTAAACATTTTCGCTAAAAATTGCAGTTTAAATGGAAAAAATAAATTTTTTTTTTATTTTCAAAGCCAACGCAAAAAATTTTTTGTAAAAACCCTGGGGGGAAAGATATATTTTCCACAAAACCTCGGATAAAATTCCTTAAGGGGGTTAGTTTTCCAATATGGGGCCCTTTTTAAAGGGGTTTTTATTACTTTTGGGAACCCTTTGGGGTGCCGAAAAAACCTAAAAGGGCCCGCCAAAAATAAAATTTTTATGAAAATGGGGCCCCAGAGCCCAAAATTAGGTGCCCCCCTCCTTTTCTTTCGGGGTTGGGTTTTTAAAACCCAAAAAATGCACTAGGGCCACATAAGGGATATTTTCTGAAAACGGCAAAAATCTGGGGAAAAAAATTTTAAATTTTGCATTTCCCTGATCACATTTTACCGTATTTTTGGCAAAAATGCAAAAATTTTTAAAAATCTAAAAAAAAGTAAATTTTTTAAATTTTCCATTCCATTTTTGTTTTAATTTTTCTGTGAAAACACCAAATTTTTAAATAAACTTTCTAAATCGGGTTTTGAATACTTTAAGGGGTTGTTTTCCCTTAGTTTGAGGTCTTTTATGGGGGAAATCAAACATACGGGGCCCAATAAAAGGTCATTTAAAAATGGACGGACCCCTAAAAAAAAGTATTTTGCAAATTTTTTTTTGAAAAATTTAAAAATTTTACTACTAAATTTTAACCCCCCTAATGTCGTAAAAAAAAAAAAAAGACTTTTAAAAAAAAAATTATCCCAAACTAAAGCAAACTATGGGGAAATGCAGTTATAAACTATTTTTTAGTGGAATAATTAAAGTCTTAAAATCAGAAATATTTTAAGTTTGAAATTTTTTTAAATTTTTTCAAATTTTTTTACCATAAATTTTATTTTTTTTCAAAAAAAATAAACAATCATTTTTTTGGGCCAAAAAATTTTTTAAATAAACTTAAAACCCCATGTTCCCCCGAGAAAACAATCCTCTGAAACACATGGATAGGTTAAATTTTCAAAAAGTTATTCTCACCCTAAATTTACACATGACAGTTTTTAAAAATAGGGCTCTGTCAGAGAGGCCAAAACTGGCTCCGGCGGTAAGGGGTTAATGGCGATGAAAAAAGTCTTGTCCCCATCAAAGTGGTACCAATGAAAGTGTCAACTCATCTTGCAGAAAACAGGTCCCTATATTGCTCCAAACACGAGCGCCAGTTTTTTGGTCAATTTTGATGCCATATTCCAAAAGGGAAAATGAACTGTCCCAAAAACTAAAACAAGGGGCATTACATATACAATGATACGAAATGATTAGCAATGATACTTAAAAACCTCCATTACGCCCAAAGTGGGCCCCGATAAAGGGGTATTACATACACACCAAAAAAACGTTATTTCAAATAAAATTTCACCTGTTTTTGGGGCATTAAAATTTATTAGCAAGGAAAAAATGATGCCCAATTTTTGGGGGAATCGGACTTACAGCACCCAAAAACTGTTTTTGGTGCCCCCGCCAAATTTTTGGCCATTTCACCCCCATATCTTTGGGAATTTTAATGATCTGGGGTAGTAAAGTTGTTTTTTGAAAAATTTTTACGCACAACGAACTCTGAAAATTTTAAACCCAAAAAACCAAAAGGCAAAAACTGTGTTTTTTCCCCCCTTTTTTCACCCGCCCCCAAAGCTAAAACAACTGTGGGAAAATCCAAAAAGCACAATAAACCCCTTTTACTGAGATTCCGGGGGGGGTTTTAAAATTTTTAAACACCCAAGGGTGCTTTTTTCCCCCGGGGCGTTCTTGGTGTGTTTTTTGGGTGTGTTTTTTTCAATGCGTTTTTTTGTGCAGGGAAAGGGACACCCAAAAAAATGCTGTACCCTTTCTGCAAAAAAAATTTTCGGTTTTAAATTTCCGCAAAATTTTAACCGCCCCATTTTCCGGGAATTTTTTTGCAAACAATGTTTCAACATTAATTGCTGTTCCTTCCTGCATAAAAAAAGCATTTTAAAAAAAAGCCCTCAAAATGCACCAAAAACTACCGTGTGAAAACCCCTTTGGGTTTTTCCCTAAGCCGAAGTGGGGCTAAAGGGAAAACCCAAAAGAAAATAGACGCCAAAAATCCCCGTGGGCTCCTCCCCATTCTGAGGCTTGGGATTGAGTTAAAAAGTACCAAAAAGGGGCCCCCGTGTGGGGGTATTTCTAAAAAAGACAGAATCAGGGGAATCAATATTTTAGTTTTCATTTTTCTTAGTTTAAAATCACTGTTTCCAAATGAATAATGGGGAAAAAAATTTAAAAACTTCAAAAAAAATTTTTTAAATTTTAACTCCACCTCGCTTTAATTTTTGTAAAACACTAAGAAAGGGTTTAAAAAACTTTTCCTAAAGGGGTTTTTTTGAAAAACTTTAAAAAAAAAGGGTTTTTTTTGATTGGGGCATTTATGGGGGGGTTTTTAAAAAAACAAAACCCCAGGCCACGCAAACTGGACTGTCCCCCAAATAAAATTTTATGTTTTGGGAAAATTCCCACTAAATTTTTAAAACCCCCCCAATGTTTTTTAAAACATAAAAAGAAAATTTAAAAAATGAAGCCAAGATTCCAAAGTAAAAGTAGACAAAAAGGTAAAAACTAGTTAAAAGCCTTTTTTTTGGTTTAAAATTCTGCCCTTTTAAAACCAGAAATTTTTTTTAAACTTTGAAAGTCCCCAAATTTTTTAAAAATTTCATGATAGCTGGGGTATTTTTACAAATAACAAAGATTTTAGGGCCAAAATTGAATTACTAACGGAAAGAACACGTGTCAAAGAAAAAAACATTCCCCTTTAAACAAAAAGTCCCAAAAAAAAAGTATTAAAAAATTACCTTACCCCTAAAGCCCAATTTAAAATATAAAATATGATCTCAATTAGGGAAGGTCAAAAAAGTCTTGGGCAATAAGTGGTTAATTTCTTTTGATTGTTTTCTTTCGCTCTGAACTTTCTGCAATATAGATTTTCAAAACCCCCCTGAGTCCCCATCAGTGTATTTATAAAGCTGGGGAAAAAAAAAGCTGATATGCAATCCCCTACTATGGAAACCACCCCCCACTTAAAATAAAGGGGAAAGTTAGGGGAAACATGAATCTGAAGCGGTCAAAAAATTTCCCGGGGAAACAAAGGGGAAAGAACATTTCCCCTTTTAAAGGGAACCTACACTAAAAAAACAAAAAAAGGGAATTTTAATTGGGCTCTTGGTTGATTATTTGGTGATTTGGGTTGTAGTGATTTAAATTTTTTTTTTTTCTGTCTACCTGGGAACCCAAAAATTTTTCTAACTATACATATTTAATGGGAAAGTAGTTTTTTTGGTTTTTATAACCTCAATTCCATCAAACATTTTAAAAACCTACCCCCTCTACAATTAATGCTCAACAAAAAAGCAAAGCCCCACCCAAAAGTAACTGCCAGCAAACCCTTTTTAAAAAAAATTTTTTGCAATAGTGGGGTTTCATCCCACATAACCCGACAAATGTGAACTTTGCTGCAGGGGGTGGGCCAGCCCCCCGTGGGAACAAAAAAAGATGTAGAAGTTTTTTATCACGGAGCATAGCTACAGGGATTGGGAGAGGCCCAAAATTGCAACCAACCCCTGAACAAAGGGGCCAAAAAGTTTTTCCACCTCTAACAGCTGCAAACACCCTGTCCCCATAGACCCAACAGAAATTAAAGCCTTGTTCCCAATCTGACAGACAGGC
This sequence comes from Phyllomedusa bahiana, assembly GCA_025379985.1. Taxonomy (NCBI): domain Eukaryota; kingdom Metazoa; phylum Chordata; class Amphibia; order Anura; family Hylidae; genus Phyllomedusa; species Phyllomedusa bahiana. The sequence continues at coordinate 15,511 of JAODAL010020804.1, forward strand.
GAGATTTACGGGCCCAAATTTAAGTGAATGAAGCAAGAAAAAAATTTGATTTTTAAAATTTTTGATCCGAAAACTCGATCTGAACGTTTTATTCCCATTTAAAATCAATTTTGGGGAAAAAGATCAATTAATTTTTAAACCGAAAAAGGGGAGGGGAAAACCCCGAATTCCCCCATCCATAACAGTAAACTTTTATATGTGGTAAACTTTTGAATCAATTTGGCTTTTGAGATCCCCAGAAAAAAAAAAGAAGGCTAAAGTTTTAAATTTATTTCCTTTCAAGGCTAACTTTAAAAGATTTAAGGGCAGCATAGCTATTGCAGGGTTTCAGCGGGAGCCGCTGCTATGTGGCCCCTTTTGGCCCCATAAAAAGACACCGGGAATTTGGAAATGGCCCCAGGGAAAATTTGGCAGGGGCCCCCCACAAATTTTTTCACCAGGGCCCAAAAAACATTCAAATTTTTTGGGGGCAGCAAGAAAAATCCCCCAAAGGGAACATGCACGTTTAGCGAAAAGGGCCAAATTTTTGGGGGTTTCAGTGGGAGCCAGAGCCGGGCCCCAAACATCAAAAGGGGGCCCCCCCCCATTTCTTTTTCCCATTTTTAAAAATATCAATGGGGCCCCTTTTTTATTAGGGCCCCCGACCCGAAATACTGTCCTATTTTGGGACCCCCCCCACCCCTTTTAAAAGTAGCCTGACCTTAAAATCAGCAAAAATGACCTTTTGAATAAATAGAATAAAATTTGCATGAAGCAATGAGTATTTGGAATAAGATCTTTTTCTATAGCACCTTTACTATTAGTGTCTTTTTACAGTGGCCTGACCCCAAAACAAGCAAAAATTACCTTTTTTGGCATTCAATCACATTTCAAAGACAAAATTAGGATTTGAAATAACATTTCTTGCAAGAAGGGCATTTGATAATGGTGTCTTCTGCAGAAGCTGGGCCACCAAAAACTGCAAAAATGATTTCTGTGTAATTTCCAACTGGCAAATAGAATTGTAAACAGAATTTTTTCTATGGAATATCTGTGCGGACTTATGGAAGAACTCTGACAGCAAATCAACATTGCTTTTAAATGCCTATATTTTGCATCTGGCAAATTCTAGTAGAAATGGAATTTTTTCTATGGAATGTCTGTTAAATGGGGTCTTATGGAAGAACCGTGAAAGCAAGACAGCACATCAAAAGTGTTCTTGAATCCCTATACTTTGCATTTGGCAACTAGGATTAGAAATATAATTTTTTCTATGGAATATCTGTGAAATGGGGTCTTATGGAAGAACCCTGACAGCAAATCAACAGTGTTCTTAAATGCATATACTTTTCAACTGGCAAACAGGAGAAGAAATATAATTTTTTTCTATGGAAAATCTGTTTATTCTGTCTTATGGAAGAACCCTGGCAACAATAGTGCAACACAGAAGTGTTCTTGAATGAAAATATTTAACTACAAGCAAATAGTATTAAAAAAGATTTCTTTCTATGGAATATCTGTTAACGCTGTCTTATGGAAGAACCCTGGAAGCAACACGGCAACAATTGCATTTCTTTTATTGGCAGATTTACTGATGGTGTCTTCTGCGGTGGCTGAACCCCCAAAACTGGAGAAATGAACTTTTGGGCACTTTGAATAAAGATGGAAAAATGAAGCCAGCAATACAAAACTATACACTATACAAAAGCTATACAAAACTCCCTAACTCCCTAACTATTGAAGTGTATGATTCCCTAAGCTAGCTGTCCCTACTCCCCCGACTAATCTAACTGGCAGCTTTTCCTGTGTGAAATCACTACAAAATGGTGTTTCTGCCTGCTGGCAAACCAGCACACAGAGGCAGCAGTGTATTCAGTACAGAGTGTAAAGTCAAAATGGCGTTCAATAGGAAATACAGTGTCATACACATAAGATGGTCATGTGATTTTAGCAGCCAATGAGATCCCTACACCCTCAGTGGTGACATTTTTGAGCCCCCTCTATGCCCTTCACTGATTGGATGGTGCCAAAAGTACAGGAAGCAGCTTAAAGTCAAAGTGAAAAAGGTAAGGGGCATCGATCGCAATTTTTTACCCGATTTTAGCAACAACAAAAAATCTGATCGACATTGAGAAAACCGTAAAAATCGACTTTGTTTTAACTTTTCTTTATTAAGTCGCTCAACACTAGTGTAAGGATAAGAACCCAGATGAGGAGTATATCCTGGGGGCTCTGAAGCAGTAGTGACAGGTGTTCCCTCTTTCCACTCACCCTCCTCACCAGATCTATCAATCACAGTTAATGATAACATACTTTTAAGAATCCCCACTGCCTCTGGATAACTACTGCCTCTGGCCGTTAATTCAAACAACACATTCAAGTCATTTCCTACTACATCCACTTCAAAATCATTAATTGCATTTACCTTTTGGGCATGTCCCCACTGCACGGGTTTTCGGCTGTTTTTTTAGGCGGTTTGCGGTTTTGCAGACCTCCTGAAAAACCGGCCGAAAATGAACAGAACGGGGCTCTATGGAAAACCCGTGCAGTGGGTCCGCGGTCCGCCTGCAAAACATTGTGTAAGCACATTCTTCCGTCCGGTTTCTGGACAGAATATGTGCTTCTCAATGTGAAGGGGGAGATCTTTTCTCTGTCATTGCGAAGAAAAGCTGTCCCCCCGCGGCCGTGGGGACGGCCGCAAAACAGTGAAAATACCGGTCGCATAACCGGCCGGTATTTGGCACTTGCCGTGGGAACGCACCCTTACTAAATAAATATGCTTGTGCATTGCCTCATCATCTACAGCCTTGACTACTTCAACATTCTTCTCTGTGGCTACCCATCTAACAATATTGCTTTCCTCTAATCTACTTTCAATTCTGCTGCCCAGTTTATCAACTTTTCCTCTTTCTCTGTCTGTCCTCTCTGCCATTAATACTCTGAAACTCACTATCCAACTCACTATCGAACACATCAGACTCTATATCACCCTAAAAATCCTTTAAAAGGAATCTGATGACCCATGTCTGTATGAAAGCCTACAATGGTGGTTAGCGTTATTGCCACTAAACTACTATACAAACAGCTTTGATCTTTACCTACTAGTTGTTTTACTTCTTGCTTACAGATTGTAAGTGCTGAAAGGCATGGTGCTCTCTCCCACTGAACAGTCATGGGATCACTCATACAGTAGCAGTTTATTATACTTGATTTTTTTTTCTTATGTTAAATATTTAGATCTCTTTTTCATATGTATAGCACCCTGGAATAAGTCGTGCCTAGAAATAAATAAATAACAATACTTCCTTTAGGAGCCTCTCTAAAATCAGTGCAACAAACTGTAGAATAATTTTTCAAAGCAAGTTCTCAATCCCTCTCTTTTATTGTCATAATTATTTTTTTTCAGAGTGTACAGAAAAAATAAAATAAGCAGCAACTGGATTTTCTCTGAGTGGCAGTAAATCTTATTAATGCCTTCTTGTGAAAGCTGCAACAGATGTTGGTTTAGTTGATGATGAACAGAGGTGGCACTGGCAAATCATCAGCTGGTGGTGATGGTGATGCCTGTCCTACTTTATTAAATATGTCATTGGTGACTAAAAATCAGTTATCAAAGACTTATTTTTTGTTGATCTTTTACTAAAAGGAAACAATTCATATAAAATCTAATCATTATTAACAGTATCCTACCTACTCTGAGATTTCCCCTCTTGTATGGGCTGCATCAGCTCCTCAGGTCGCTATACCTACAGACCTATTCAATCTCTCCTGATAGGCTGTCAGCACTGATCGCTATCGCTACAGACCTGACTTCTACTGCAGCCTTGTAGAAGCCAGTAAACACGCCCCTGAATTCAAAATGAAACCAAGAAAACAGGACTGAGGTAAGATGAATCAATGTAATGAGACAACCCCTTTAAGGAATAGGCAAGGCCTACCACTGCCAATTCAGTGTACAATAGATGTAAGTGCTGCATTGGCTGCTACTTCTATGGGTAATGGTCTTGTTCATGGCACTGAGAGAGGGAGCAGAGCAATGTACTGGGGAAGTGCACAGCAGAGACCCCTTTTAATTTGTAGAACAATACATCAGTTTTCTCAATGTTGCTTAGTATGTTGCTCAGTTCAAGAGGAAGAGGGGGAAGGAGCACCTTAGTTTACATGCATGGAAGAGCAAGGGCGGATTATAATTAGGGTTGGAATTGTTTGTAGAAAAAAAAAATAGCCAGGTTCACATGAGTAAACATTTGTGTAGTTTGGGGCATGGCTCTTCATAGCAGTCTGGGCATTATTCAGGGTTTTTGAAGGATTTTAAAAATTGTGTTAGCAAGAGCTGAGAGACAGCAAATGTATTCTCTTTGCAATATGTTGGGTCTATTTTATGGCAGTATATTCGTTATATACCAGACTTTTGTGTCGAATAGAACATACACTGCTCACTGTTCAAAAGAGACTACATTTGATCTAGCGAACCCTATGCACTTGCCATGGTAAATGTCTAAATAAAGGGGTACACATCTGTATTATGTTACAAAATATATTGAGTAAGGATCCCTGGTGATCAGCAGTGAATGGGTTAATGCTGCATTAATGGTGGTCTAGAGCAGTAGAGAAATTAAAGAATGGATCCCAGGTAGACTTGGGCAGTAAAGGAATTTTCCTGGAGGAGGACAATGTAGGGGTTAGTTTCACAAACCTGGGGTCTCATGATTATTCAAAAAACCAACCATGAAAAGTCTCCTCAAAAAGGGAACAAACTGCTGTTTTTTAACCTATCCACCTCAACATATGTAAGACAAAACATTTATTAAATATATGCTAAACCGATATAATTTGATTTCTGAAAAAAAATAGCAAATTGCTTCCAAACAAAATAGATCCTTTTTTTAGTTGTGGCAGCAAAATTATTTATATACTTTTTCCTTAAAAAAAGTATAGAAAATTAAGGTGAGGGGCGGGGCCCTGCCCAAGGATTGGAGCGGGACCTGTGCCGGGTGGCCCCCATCTGCTCCTTTCTGAGCCCAAATAAACCCTTTTAAAAACCCCTGCTAACTAAAAGAACCACTGAGGACATTACATCAATTGTTTTCCTGTAAAAACCCTGGGGCTGTATCTTCAATGGCACGGGAGTGGAGCAAAAAAACAACTTGGGAACCTCAAAATCTACTAGGAAAGCTTGAAAACAGTACCCTTTCAAGGGCGCTGCTGCCCTCACTGAAACTCCTAAAAGTACTACAGCACTGCCCCTGTTTTATATGAAAGTTTATTACCATATCTTGGAAAGCACGGGCGCTCAAGAACATTTTAGTGAGCTATTAAAACCGCAGTTCTGTCCCTCATGTATGTAACCCTGAGTGCCCAGCATTTCTCCATTACCAGAACTTTCCCTGCTGGTCATGCTGCAAAACCCCTTTCTCAGCCTCACCCCGTCTGAGACTATTATAACCTTTCTCTGACCTCCATACACCTCCGATAAAAGTACTTGCTGTTTCAGTGACTGGACTCTGCTATTCTTGGGAGCATGGTGATCAGGAATCTTTTAGTACCCCTACTCAGTAGAAGTGTGTGCTCATGTCATTTAACATACTCCCAAAAACTCTCCCGTTTTTGGCGTGGGGGGTCCCGCTATTTGGGGTCCCCTCCCGCCCCCCCGGGGAAGTTGGCATTCCTCCCGCCCCGCAGGGGGCGGGGGCTCTTTAAAGGGGCCGCGGCCGGAGGGGTAGCGTAGTGCGTATCGGGCGACGCCGGCCCGCCCTACGGGCGGGTGAAGGGGCCCCGATGCGCCCGCTAACCCCCGCCCGGAGTCTCGCTGTGCGGGGAGGAGGCGGGGGGATCGCTCCCTCCTCCCCCCCTCCACTGTAGTCCGGCGCTGGTGTGTGGCCGCACATACAGGTCAGCGGCGCGGGGGGAAAAGTGACGGCGGTGCCCCTCACTTCCCCCTGCGCGCGAGGAGATCGGTCGGGGGGGCGGGCAGCGCTGCAGGAGCCTGGTAGGTGAGTGGATTTTATTATTTTTTTTTTTTATTAGCTATAGGGGGGGGGGCTCTGCCTGGCAACAAAGGGGGCACTACCTGGAAAACAAATGGGGGCTTTCCCTTGAAAAGAGGGGGGAAATAGCGGCAACAAGGGCTCTCCCCTGGAACAAGGGGGGGCACTACCTGGAAAACGAGGGGCATCTACCGGGAAACAATGGGGGAAAACCCCGGGGGAACAGAGGGGCACTCCCTGGCAACAGAGGGACTCTACCGGGCAACAGAGGGGGATCTCCCTGGCAAAAAGAGGGGGCACTACCTGGCAAAAATGGGGGCACTACTGGGGCAACAGAGGGGGGGCATCTCCGGGCAAAGGGGGGGCAACCTGGCAACAAGGGGGGCATAGCTGGCAGCAGGGGGGGCACTAGCTGGCAATCAGAGGGGGGCATTCCGGCAAACAATGGGGGCCTCCCTGGCAAAAAATGGGGCAAACCTCCCCTGGCAAACAAAGGGGGGGGCACCTACCTACTAAAAAGGGGGGATCTATTTGGCTACAAGGGGGCATCTACCTCCCTGAAGGGGCACTCCCCTGCTTATGGGGGGTTACTACCTGGCTATAAGGGCATTCCCTGGCTTTTTTCCAAAATTTTTGCGTTGGGTGGGTGGGGTGGCTTTTTGAGGGGGGGGGCATACCGAAAAGATGGCGTGTCCATGCCAATTTTCAAATTTTGGCATTTTGGGTTTTTAAAACCTTTTGCCCGCACCCCTCACGTCAGGACTTTTCTGCTAATTCCGCTGCAGTATTGGCTTGTCAAACCCCGATCAGAGAAAAAAAAGGGGCCCCCCAAAGCGGCCGTTCTCTCTCTGATGAGGACCGCAGTTTTTGGTCACGCTTTGGCAAAAAGCCGCCCCCGCTTCCTTTTTCCCCGCTCCCCTACAATGCATTGTAGGGAAAAACGTCAAAAAAGGAAAGGGCCAGGGGGCGTATTATAAAATTTTGTATTTTTTTACGCCGCTGCGAAAGAAAGGCGGAAAAGACAGCTTTTGTAGACGCAACTCGTCTTTTCTTTTGCCGTTTTGGGCCCCACACTGAGAGTTCTCCGGCGCTTTTAAAAAACGAAAAAGCGCCGGAAACTCGTAATCATGTGCAGTGTGGCTAGCCTTATATCAAAAGTCTCACCATCTAACGGGGTCTTTATGGGGCTTTTCTGCATCTCGATAAACCTCCGATGTAAGCACTTTTATTTTCAGTGCAGGGGACCCTAACTCACTCACAGTGCCCCTAACTCTCCTTGGGGCTTTACCTGCATGTAGAGACTGTTTTTAATCATGCCAGAAGTATCCTTTTTTCTGCTGCTTATTTAAAGCAGCTTCTTAAAAACACTACTGATAAATTAAAAGGGGGAACAGGAGGAAAAAAGAAAAAAACCCAAAAAAAACCCTCCTTCTACATTACAGTTTATTTTTAAATCCAACTTCTTACAGCCCTGTGGGCGTCTTTCAAATCTCCGTTCCGAAAGGGGAAGGCCTACAAAGAAAAACCCAAAAGAAAAGCCAACCCCTAATTCCCCAGAATTCTTTTCATCTCACAGACCCCTCTTCGTCCCAAAGGGGGCCACATTTCCCCCCCCATCCTCCCCCACCCCTTCTTCAAGAGCAAAACAGTGGCCAAATCAGAATCCTTTGGCTCCCAACCTCTCACCGTTGCATTGCTTCTAAAATCTTCTCCACTTTCCGCACTTTATACAATCTGCCTAAAGAAAAATGATGGAGAATTGAGAAAAAATTTCGTCTTTGATCACGAACTGAGCCTTTGAGACTAAGATGTCAGAGTTTGCTGCCTTCATAATGCCTTAATCGACGCCAATAGTGTAGGGAAAAAGGGTGCAGGTCTTTAGCCAAAGTTCCCCTAGAAGATATTTTCGCCCAACATGTCGAGTCCGTGGCATCCCAAAATATTTTACCCCTGAGCACTAAATTTTACCTAAGGGGCCTTTTGGCTTAGTAGCCGGGTGTAATAACAGGAGTACAATAGACCGGATACAAAGGGATCCCAAACCGAAAAACCTACCACAGGAAAGCCCCAAGGGCCCTTTTTTGCTCGGATCCATTTTACAAAAAAAAAAATTCTTAAAGCTCTCCGCAAACTGATAAATTCCCAAACCTTCCGAAAATTTCTTTTTCCCCTGCCCTTTAAAGCAGCAAACCATGCTAAAAGACGGGAGTTCCCCCCTTACACCAAGCTTCTAGGGGGGAAAAAGAGTATTCACTACAGATGGGGTTTTCCAGTAAAGCTTATCGTTTTTAGAGTGGTACCCAATTCATTTGGTCCCCAGAAAAAGGGGCTGCTCTATTTTGAAAAGCGGGAAGTTGATCTCTCCTGAAGAATCCGTCCTTCGTAAGAAGCAGCACATCAGAGATGATCACCCCCTTGTGGTCCGAAAAAACATTACAGTAGACCAAGATCTTTGGATGTTGTCCTTCAGTTCCTTTTGGTTGTGCTACCCATAGGAGCTCCTGATGGAATCTCTGTTTTCATATTTAGAATTATTATTTTTCTTTTTTTCTAATCTTTTCCTTCCTTTTTGGGTTAAGGCCCCCTTTGCCCCAATATTTTTTCCTTTTTAGGAAAAATTTATTTTCTTGCAATGACTTTTTTGCAATTTCTTGTTTTGGTTCTTTTTCTAATGTGGATAAATTTACTCTTTACTTGTTGTAACCCCTCTTTTTTTCGGGTTTTATGTATAACAAATGTCATCGTAGCTCACTGGGTTTCCCCCTATTACATTTGTCTATTAAACTTCTTAAATTTTTAATGTTAAGGGTTTAATTTCCCCCTTCAAACGCTTTTGTTTTTGGAGAGATGAAACTTAAATCACAAGAATATTTTTTTGTTTTGCAAAAACATCTAAAATTTAAAAGATCAACATAGATTGAAACAAAAAAATTTTCCCCTTTAAATTTTTCCAAGCTCACTTCCTAAAAAAAAGCTGGGGTAGCAATTCTATAAGCATTCTATTTTTTTTCCTCTTTTACAATCTATTAATGACGAGAAAGGGCGCTATGTTTTTATTGTCTGCATATTAACTCCAAACCCTATACACTCACATCAATTTATGCTCAAAGAGAAAAAAATTTCCTTCTTTAAAAAAGTTGTTACAAAAAGGGAAAAAAGATTTGAAGGGGGGTTGATCCTCGGAGGAGATTTTAATTCAGTTGTTTGTGCTAAATTGGATAGTTTTGGCTTACGAACTAACCTTTCAAATGATCTTTTAATAATTTATTAGGGGAAGACCTTCAGGGAAACTGGGGGTATTTACATCCTGGGGGGGAAGATTTACATTCTTTTCTGCCCTAAAAAAGTACACTTAGAATCGACTTTTTTTATGAAAAAAAATTCTTAATGAGCCTTTTTCAACAGATATTGGATAATCACATGGGCCGACCCTGCCCTGTTTAAATGTGCCTAAAATCCCAAAAATTCGACCCCAAAAAACTTCACTTTGGGCTAATATTTTCTTCTTAAAAAACGGAAAATTTACTCATATATTTCTCTGAGATTAAACATTTTTTTTTTTTAACTAACACTCTTCTGCTCCTCATAACCCCCTTTTTGGGGGTGCCCATAAAAGCCTTTTTGGGGATATTTATCCAAGTACAAGTAAGAAAAAAGGAAACGCCAACAAGCCCCCTTTTTGGGGTTTTGTTGATATTTAGAAACAAGACAAAGCATTTAAACTTGATCCCTCCCCCAAAAACAAAAACTCCCCCAGTGATTTGATGAAAAAAATTAAAAACAAAAGTTCTTCACAAATATGAGTTCAACCTGGCCAAAATGAAATGCCAATTCTATCTAAAGGGGACAGGCCCGCAAACTTTGGTGAAGCGTGAAAAAGGTTCACGCCAAAACCGAATCACTCACCTCCTTCATCCAATGGTGGGTAAAATAATAAAACCCAAAAGACTTTTTAAAATTTCTTTTGCGACTACTACAAAAACTCTTAACCTAACAAAAAGCGAACATCTCCTCCCACCTTGAAGAGAATTAATCATTCTTTTAAATTTGTTTTTTAAAATTTCCCAGTACTATTGTGCCCAGCTAGCCCAATTGAATTCCCTTTTCCTAGCCGAATCCCCGAAAGCAATCGGTATAGTAAAAAAAACAAAACCCCCCGGTCCCTTGGCCTTTTAAAAGAGTACTACCAACTCTTCTCAGACCTTCTTTCCCCCACATTTTCATCACTTTGAATAGATAGTTTTAAAAAACAACCATTTAAAGGGAAACCCTTGCGGAATTTTTAACTACAACCCCCAAAACCCGGGACAGCTCCAGATAACCATTAATTTAGACCATTTCCCTTTTTTTAAATTCAGATATTAAAATATATGAAAGCTTTTTCCACCGCCTTTAATTCATTAGTATAACCCTGATCCAAAAAGATTCAAGGGGTTTTATTAAGGGAGGAGGTAGAGGACGCTACCAGGCGCCTATTTAAACTTGTACGTTTTTGGCTCTTCTCTCAGATGTTGGCTTTTTTGTCCCTCATGCAGAAAAAGCCTTTGTTTTGGGAAACTGGTTTTCCTCTGTCTTGATAAAAATTGGCTTGTGGGTTTTATCTTGGGATGCTATAATGTCCCTTATCCCTGCCTTCAGCACAGTCCTCACTTCCCGGATTTCTTTTTCCCCCTTTTTAAAATTTCAAAAGGCACGGTTTGGGGGTGCCCCTTTTTCCCCCCGATTTTTGTTTTTATGCAGGGGCCCTAGTGAACATATTAGAGCCAACCCCCCTTATATCAGGCCTATGAAATTAAAAAAAAATTCTATAAAATAGCTTATATGCTGATGTGTGATATTAACCACCGACCCTTCCTATTCATGGAAGAAATTCTTAAAATTCTAAAACTTTTTTACTCTCTCCCTTTTATAAAATTTAAATAGATTAAATCTGTTCTGTTTCCAGGAAACAATGTGTCGCTCAACAACTTAAAAATAGGATCTTTGGATTTAAAATGGGAGAGCGACATGTTTACTATTTTTAGGCGTTAAAGTTTCCTACCCCCATTCTAACTATTTTTGTAATTACAAACCATTTATGTTTTATTTAGCGGAAAACAAAATTTTTCTTCCCCTCAAATTTGTATGGACTGCCAGAATTTAAAGTTGTGAAGATGTCTTTGCTTCCAAATTTTTTATGTTTTCAGGGCTATCCCCCTATTTTACTTTTTCCCCTATGATAATACATTTCAAAAATTTACTTGCAAAGTTCATTTGGAATGGCCCCCAGGCCTAGAATTAAGAAAAGACCTGCTTACTTTTTTGTATAAAAAAGGGGCCTAGGTTCCTAATTTGGCGCCACAACCGCATTTTTTTGGACAGGTTTCATTGTGGCACCAATCTGAAATAATCTGTGGACACATTTTGAACCCCTTCTTTCATCCAAACCCTAAAATTTCATCGATTTTTCAATATAGGTTTCCCCCCCCCCAAGCTTCATTAAGATCTCTAACTGATCTTTCAAAGCATGGTTCTCATATGTAGTTAAATAATTGGTTTTATACAAAAGGAAAATTCTTCCTATTTCCCTTTCGTTGTTGGAAAATCCAACCTTTTCGTTTTAATGCTTGGAGTGAATAACAATATAATATCAATTTGGGCAATTTTAAAGATGACCCGGGACTAAAAAACCCCTTTTTAAACCTGGCCAAAACTTACAACCCCACCCAAAGTTCTTTCAGTTTCCCAACTTAGGCATGGATACAATCTATTGTTGGCCAATCGAATAAATTCTCTCTCAGATTTCCACAAATTTTATATTTAAAAAAAAGGGGTTTAGAAAGGGCTTTAAACATGATTCTTATGGGCGGATCAAGGTAAATTTTTTTTACCATGACCAAAAGGGGGGGGAGAACTAAAACCCGCCTTTTTCCCTAGAAATGGAAAACCCGGCACCTCCATCCCCCCAAAGGGTTTTTTTTAAATGTCCAAACATCAAGAAACCTGAAAAGATTCAAAAAGGTGGTACTTTCCCTACCAAAGCCCAAAAATTTTTCCCCCTCTTCCAATTTTTGGGTTTTTTTGGGAAAAAATGCGGGCAGCAAGGAACCCCTGCTTCATGTCGGTGGGGGTTTCCCAATAAATTAAAAAAATTTTGGGAAGCGCATTTGGCTTCTTATTAAGGAAAATAATTGGGATCACTTTACAGCTTTCCCAAATTAGCACCCTAGAATAAATTTTTATGAGATACCGCCTTTCACGGAAAAAGTTTCTTTTTAATATTAAAATTTCGCTGAAAACCTATAGCATATCACGGAAAGGGCCCCAAGGCCCCTTTATTACGGAGGTTTCCCCGTATAAATTTTTTGCTGCGCCCGTAACTAAGGTTTATTGATTCCCCTTTTTATCCCCACAAAAATTTCTCTCTATGGATACTTGGGGTTTTCCCCCAGGGATTACCCCTGAAGGTTTATAACAACCCTTTTTATTGATTTTTTGTTTTTTTCCATATTTGCTCTAATTTTTAAACCCCGGTTATTGTTTACTGTTTTTGTTTTTATTGCTCTCATGCCATTGAACATTATGATTTCTACCTGATGATATCGAATAGTTTTTTAGTCCTTTGTGTAACCGTTGTTTAACACCTTTTTTTTTATTGATTTTTACTTCTTTATTTCAATACAATAAAACTTTTTTAAAAAAAAATTAAGGTGACTTCCCCCCGTGACCGGGTCTGGCATATGATTTTTCCCCACCGTGCCAAGCATGTTTCCAGAGCAAGTATTCCCCAAACGTAAAAATTTTTTTGAAAAAACGGGGTACCCTTTCCCTCCTACAAAACCCTTCCTAAAAAACAGGGGCCCAAGCCCAAAGGGGGTACCCCACCTATGGGGATTCATGGTTCACAAAAAATAAAACCAAAAATAGGAAACAAAAAAAAAACGTGGGGGTAATCCCAAGGGAAAATAACTCCAACGCGTTTCACCATTGTATTGGTTCTTCGGGGGGGAATATTTCTCCAAATTACAAAAAGCGGGAAAATGAAAATAGACGTATATTTTTGTTAAAAAGTCCCACAGTCGGGCATTTTAGACAAACACCCCCTGATGATACAAAAAGTGGGCTTGGGGGCTCCTCCACATGGTGTCCAGGAAAGCTAGGTGCTTTTTGTGGCGGGGGTGCCACCAGCTTTTTGGCAACTGCTGTGGGAGTTACCCAATTTCCAAAGGGCCCTTGGTGGGGCTTTTCAGCACCCTGGGGAAATGGGTGACACATCTCCCACAGCATGCAAACCCAAGCTTTTATAGTCCTTTAGGTGGAGTATCCATTTTTTTCCCGGCACCAAAAAGCGGTGATACCCCCTTTTAGGGTTGGTGTTGTTGTTTTTTTACAGGTTTTCTCCTTGGAAATACGATGGGAAATTTTTTGGGACTATGCGGAAAACTTGCGTGTTTTTCTTTTTAAAAAAGGTTTAAGGGGGGTGGGTGTCGGGGGGTTTATTTTTTAAAAAAAGTGGTTTTTTTTTTGTTTCTGTGTTTTTTTTTTCAGTTTATTCCAGTGATAGTAATGGCGGTATCTGACAGATGCCTCTCCATTACTACGTCTCGGGCTTGGTGTCAGCCAGCGGTGTTTCTTGTTGCCCAAGGCTGACACTAACCCCTATCACTACTACCCCAGTACCCACTGCACCAGGGGTACTGGGAAGAGCCGGTTACCGTCAGAAGCGGACCCCCTAATGTGATGGTCAGCTTCTGGAGCAGCTGTTGGCTGGTATTTTTAAAATGGGAAGAGACCACTATCGATGGTTCTTCCCATTCTGCCGCTGTCGGTTTTACCCTGAGTGGTTATGGAAAATGGGGGGACCCTTATGTCGTTTTTTTTCTGAAACTTTATTTATTTAGTGAGAATCTGCACATGGGCATCCACTGTAATGATTACAGGAGGTGCCCACTTTAGGATTCCCAATAAATAAATGATTTTTGAAAAAAATAAAGAACATGGGGTCCCTCTCATTTTTCATAACCAGCCAAGGTAACAGCTGCAGCCTAATAGTATCAGAATGGGAAGGTCCATCAATACTGGTCCCTTCCCATTCTAAGAGTACCAGCATGCATCCGTCCCAGAAGCGGACCCACACATTAGAGGGTCCACTACTGATGGTTACCCAGCTCTTCCTGGTACCCCTGGTGCATTGGGTATTGGGGTAATAGTGATACGGGGTTAGTGTTGGCCTTGAGGTGACAAAAACTGCTGTAGGCTGAAACCAAGCCCGAGTAATAGAGGCATCTGACAGACAACTCCATTACTATCACTGGAAAAAATAGAAAAAAAAATAACACAGAAACAAAATAAAAAAGCAGTTTATTTAAATAAACTCTCCCTGACACCGGCCCTCACTGACCATGTTAGTTTAGAAATAGATGTTACACTTGTCGAGAGTCTAATGAAATAAAATATTATTAAATCTTTCCCTGTAAAGGTCATGGTGTGGTGTTATTTGGAGGTGCGGGGAAGGAGAACAGGCCAGAGCCGCAACAATCTCCGGGGGGTTGGGTTTCTGTCTTTCCGGAGACTGGCTGTAAGCTGTGGCCCTTTCCCTTCTCTCTCCCCCCTGGGCCCTGTGAAAAGGGAAAAATGAACCCTAAATGAATTTTAAAACCCCCCGACCATTGTGTATCCCCCCCATACCCCCTACCCCATCTATCACCCATGGGGAGGGTTTGTCAGGGGGGGGGGAAATTGGTAGGGAGGTGTGGAGAAGTGGAGTCTAAGTTGTTTGTGTGGTTAATTCGCAGGGACGAGGTGGGAGAAGTGCCCATGGCGATCTGGGGGAACGGAAAAAAAGGGGAACAATCCAACAGAGAAGACGTACTTGTGAGTCACAAAATTTTTTTGTCTGTAATCATTATTGTCTGTAGAGCCTTTGTACAACTGCTATCTACCCCCTTTGGGTCACTGTTGTCGGGAAATATTGGTAGTAGTTAATTTTTTATATTGGGGATCAGTATGGCAGTATTCAAAGTCACTTGTGGTGGTTTGATGTTGTCATGGTGTGGGGGAAATTATCTGATCTTTGTATGCGGTATCATTGTAACAAAAGTTCTGTTTGGTCGTAACGTAGGGGTATTTGTTCCCTTTTAGCGCTATTATTGGGTCCTGTTAGGGTGGGGGAATTTCTCAAAAAATTAAATTCGCCAAATTTTTTCTGAAAAAATTTTTTTTGCCCCAAATTTTTTGCAACGAATCGCTTTAAAAAAACACTTTTTCCGGGCTGCGGAGCTGTAGAGTTTTTGTAGAACTTGTGCCATGTCAAATATGCATAGAGAGGTGGTTTGGTTTCATACAATGTGTGTTTTAGTATGACATGCGATGACAACACCGCCTTGAATGTTCCACTTACTTCCTGCGCAGTTACGGGGGAAAACTGACCAAAAAACTGAAGGGGAACGCGCCTGAAAAGGTAAGTAAGCGCTAGCTGAAAGGAAAACCAAAGCTGAGGACCAAGATCCTAAAATAGCGTCAAAGAGCGAATCCTTTTTTACATCGATTATTACGATTTGAAAAACCCTGCTTGGTAAACGTTGATACTGTAAAGCCCCCCACAAAAGAGTGGAGAGGGTGTTGCGTATTTTGCGATGCGTCATGATCATGTTGCCCTTTCTTTCTCCGTCAGTGCCCGTTTTCAACGGTAAATAATCTAAGCATTGTAAAGCCAAAAAACAAACAGGAGTTGACCCAAAAAACAGAGATGACCAGAAAATGGGTTTTGCATGTTTTTCTGTTTTGTATACACTCCTACTTTTGGCTACCTAATCACCAGCAATCTGATCCTGATTATGAGAGTCCCCACAATGCAGGTTGAGAAGGTGGCAGCAAATTAATACCCCACGGGGGCCCAAAATGACACAGTGTGGGAAAATGGCCAAATCTTTAGCCCCAGAGGGCACAAAAAGGGTTAAAAAAGGTGGGCAGCAACTTCAATAACCCACAGAGTGGCCAATGACAGGTGTGAAAGGGGGCACCCCAACATCAGTGGGTACAGGGGGAAATAAAGGTTGAAAAGTGGCGCAAACAGCAAAAGCCCACAGACAGGCACAATGACGGTTGAAAAGGTGGCAGAACATCAATAACCCCCCGATGGCAAAATGACGAGTGTGGGGGGCAGGCAACTTCGTAGGTCACAGAGGGGCACAATGGGGTTTGAGAAGTGGCAGCAAACATCAATAGCCCAAAAGAGTGGCAAAATGAAGAGTGTGGAGGGGGGCAGCAATCACTAGCCCTCAGAGGGGCAAATGATAGGTGGAAAAGGTGGCCAATATGAGTAGGCCAAAGAGTGGCACAATGACAGAGTTTGGAGGGGGTGGCAATTCCAGTCCCTGGTAAAGAGGGTGGTGGCAGTGGGATTTGGGCGCAGATGTGTGGATCGGCGGGGTGGCCAGATCAGAATATAGCGGGGGCAGGTACCCAGAAGATCCAGACTCATTTCTAAAAGTTTTGGGAGGCTCTGGCTGATCAAATTTAAAATTGCATAAGCATTGGGTGTGTGGAAACCGGGCAATCACCCCCGATTCATCTTGACAAAAGGTCAAATCTTCCCATTTTGGTTTGGGCAAATGGGGGTTCTCCTTTGGGGTAAGTGGCCCCGCCACATGAACACCCGCTCTGATGCCACATATGGCCCCGGTAGGAAAGCTTCTCCAGTGCAAACTCGGCAAGTTGCGACCCCCATTTGTTTGGTGCCCCCGTGTTCAGCGGATTTTCTACCTGGGGTGGCAGAGTGCTGCCAAGTAGGGCCCCCACCTGCTGGTTTAGATCTTTTCCCGGTCTTGTTTTGCTGTTGGTGGGGTATCTCCTTTATTGTGGGGTGAAGAAAAAAGTGTCTTTAAAATCCATATCGGTTTTGCGATGGAGTGGTATGCACCTAGCCTCCCCTCCCCCTTTTACTCCCAAACGGCCTTTCAAGCCAACATCCCCCAAAATCTTACCCCTTTTCTCCAAAAGAAAAAAAATCTCCGAATCGCTCTTCCTTCACTTTGAAAGCGCAAAAATGTTGTCTATGCCCTTGTCATCTCACACCTAGACTATTAAAAAATCCTTTTCTGTGGCCCCCTTCTAGACCTCGTTTCTTCAATCCATCCTTAACTCTGCCGCCCATCTGATTCACCTACCTCTCTCCTCGTTACCTCTCTGCCTCTCCCCTTTGCCAATCCCATTGCCCTCCCAAAACTCTTTGGTGTGAGATTATTCGTATGTCTCCAGTCCCTGAAAAAGACAAATTTTTTATTATGGGTCCGAAAAAGCCTGAGCAACGGATGTGTCATGCAGAGTGCCCCGGCTGACTAAAAAATTTTCACAGTGGAGTATCCCTGTCCCCCTTGGTCATCAAGAAAACATTAAGGGCCCTTTTTGTTTTATAGATTTCTCCCTGTTTTGTAGTTATAGATTTCTTGTTTATTTTTTCTTGTTCTGTTAGCTCAAGTAGGGTGTGATTGGCGCGGTAGGAATGGCTAAAGTGCATGCAAAGTTTCCTGGACAGTTCTCTGAATGGTGCAGAGTCCACCACTTATAAAGGGAGGGACTGCAGTACCACCAACTTGGACAGAAGCTCGGTCAGCTTCTGCGCCTTAGAATGGCTAGACGCATACTGCTGTCTCTTGGCAACTGTCTCGGTGAACGACAGCTGGTGCCATGAGTGGCGAGGAGCAGAAGCTTCTGGACCGGTAGATGATGGGAAAGACAGATAACTCCCTTGAGTTGAGTGCCTGAAATGGGAGGCGTGCCACTGGGTGCTTTTGCTGTGGCAGGATGGACCACCACATTTGAGACACGTTTCTCCCAGGCCACTGTATGGTGACGCTGCATATGTTGACGCAGGGCTGTGGTGCCAATGTTAGGTCTCTGGCCACGCTTTACTTTCTGCCCACAGATTCAACATATAGCCATGTTTGCCTCCTCCGGTTTATTGGCAAAAAACTGCCACACCGCCGAGTAGGTGATTTTACCACCAATGCTCCGCACTGACTGACTGCTACTGTCGCTGCCTCGGTGAGCCCCTGTGGCGCTACTTTCTGGGTGGTCTACATCGTGGCCATTTGGCTCCCAACCTGCTCTGCTTCCACCCTGCTGACTCCCGGCCACACTACCGACTAGCCAGCTGTTCCACTGCCTGACGCGCAAGCTGCCTCTCTCTTTTCCCGATGATGATGATGAAGCCCTTGCTTCCAGGGTCAGGACGATGGAAAGTCGAAGGAAGGCGACCCCCTAGGGTGCCACTTCATCCCAGGCAGAAAAGGGGGCGCAAGGAGGCATGGAGTGGGCTGAATTTTCTATTTAGGGGACATTTTATGCCTTGTTTAACTAGAATAACTTGTCCCAGCCTTGCTTGCTTCACCCGGCTCCAAAGTGCGATCGACTACACCTATTAGTGTTTGCCTGTCACCGCTGTCCTCCTCAACGGTCTTGCTGTACAGAGTCTGACCACTCGCAAAATAACCCCTCATGCCACTCTCCTCATCACTACTTGCCCGCTTCTGCAAGAAACAGCATATGTCTTTCCCACCTCTTTGCTGCCCACTGTCCTCAAATAGTTCATCATCACCGTATAGTGGCGCAGAGGCTAGTTGAGGACAGGTGAGAGCCCCTGACCTGCTCCCGGGGAATGCCAACTAAAGGCTGTGTCTTACGGACCGGGGTTGTCAGATGTCATGTGAGAGAAAGTGGATGACCTAGTCAACCATTCGAGAACCGTTGACTTGGTGGTCAACACACGGCCGCTAGATGACACCAGAAGCTTTGGCCCCTTCTATGACGTCCCCTTACTGTGCTGCGACCTGTGTCTGCTCCAGGAACCTACTATTGCATTCTTTGGCGCTATAGTAGGATCTTGGCCTCAGCTCGGTTCTTTCCAGCTGGCGCTGTCATTACCTTGTCAGGCTGCATTCCCGCTTCAGTTATTTGGTCAGTTTTGCCCCTTTAACTGTCCAGAGAAGTGAAATGTGAAGCGATTCTAATAGCGGCACCTGTCTTCTGCATGTCATACTAAAGCACAGCATTGTATGAAGACCAAACCATGCTCCCTATGCATATTTGAGCATGGCATAATGTTCTACAACACCATACAGGCTCTCCTCAGTCATGAGATACCTGCTTTTTAACATGATTCGCCGCAAATAAATTCGGGTCGAAACGATTTTTTGCGGAAATTTTGGCAATTCGCCCATCTCTACCCACCATCATCACCAGAGACACTGTCATCCACCCAACTCATCCAGTGAGCAGTCAGTGAGATTTAATGCCCTTGACTGTGCTTACTAGTCCATGTGTTTGTAGTGAGATAGACCTTGGTGGTCACAGATGCAGCTTATGCACTGGAGATTTTTTCTGACACGTGGCTGGCCAGAGTAAGGACGGCTTTTCGGGAAAAGAAATGCCTGCTCGGCATCTGGTAATGGGGGCATGCCAGGGCCATGACGTGGCGGAACCCCTCTGTGTCCAGTAGTTGGAAAGGCCACATTTCCAAGGCCAAAAGCCTGGCAATGCCGACATTCAGGCTTTTGGCTTTAGAATGGTTTGGGTGAAAGCATTTCTTATGCTCCCACACCTGGTTAACGATAGGCTGGCTGCTAGACTGGCCACTGTACGGTGTGCAGGTCAAACTAGTGGAAGGAGAAGGGGTAGGCTGTGTCTCTAACAGCAAAGACAAGTCTTCTTAAATCCCTATAATTTCGAGTCAAACTTTGTACAGTAGTGGTGTTTGGTTAGAGGTTCGATTCAAACTTGAACTCGAAGCCCATTAAAATCAATGGGAGATGATGTTCGGGTTAATTTTCATACCTATACAGGTGAGGAGAAGCTGTAATTACCATCCATAACAGTAAACTGGATACGTGGAACAACTTAGCATGTCTGTAAACTTGTAATGACAACTAAAGAAAATCATATAGAAAATGTGACCCAAAAGTCTGATAGGTGCACCTCTATTCTAAAGCTTGAGGTTAAATTAAAATAGTGCAAAAAGGGCCCTTTATGGTATTTTTTTTTTTAAAAAAATTTACAGTTTTGGGGGAATCAATATTGAGTTGCTTTTCCCTGGTAACATTTACTGTGTTCCGGCGAATAATGGATACTAACTGAAAAATATACCTTGCTTTGATTTTTGTTAAAAAAACTTCCTAAATGCTTTTTTAAATTTATTTTGGGGGGTGAAATTTTTTTTTAGATTTGGTCATTTGTGGGGGTGCCCTAACAATACACCCCCCTTTAAAGCCAAAACAAAACCGGGATGGTCCTAAAAAAAATCTTTCATGAAAATTTTTTTTGAAAAAGTAAAATTTTTGGGCTTCAAAATGAAAAAACACCCCTACTGCCGAAAAAAAAAAAAATAAAAAATTGTGCAAAAATTTTTAAATCCCCCGGCAGAATTTTTCTTTCATACCTTTTTTTCGGGAGAATATGAATAAATAAAAAATAAAATTTTTTTTCCCACTAAGGTTTAGGGGTTTTTGGGGAACCCCTTTATTTCCTTTTTACTGTTTTTTTCTTTTTTTAAATTTTTAAGGGAACCCAAAAACATAAAATTTGATTTGATCAAAAGTTCAAATCCAGTTTTTTTTGGGCCCTTAACATGCCCCCAAAAGGGTTGACACAAATGGGTTTGAAATTGCACAAAAAGTAAACCCCACCTCTGACCTGTTTGTTTTGGTAATCAGTGGGGGAAAAAAAGCTGAGTGATTTTTTTGGGAATCCAGACAAAATTCTTGCTTCTTTCCCATCCAGTAAACTGATGTTTCTGGATTGTGAGTTATTGTGAAAGCAAAAAAAATTTGTAAAAACGGATATACGGGAAAAAAATGGGTTGAACTGTTTAAAACGGGGAAAAGGGATACAAAAAAATTACCCAAAGGGAAATTTGGGATTTTCATTAAACCGGGAAAAAAATGTGATTAACAAATGGAAAATGGGGGGGCTCTGTAAAAACCAAAACCAACTTTTTAGGTAAAACCCAAAAACCCAATTTCGTCCAAAAATGCCAGGGAAATTTTTTTTTTGGGATGCAAAAAAAAAACCCAAAAATAACATCAGCAAAAATACAGGCCTTTTGAAAACTACGGGGGTGGCTGTTAAAGATGCCCCATTAAAAAAGAAATTGTGTGGAATCTCACTTAAAAAGTAGTGGATTAAATACACTTTAAAAACGAAAAATTGGGGGGGTTTTAAATGCGGAAGGGTTATATTGAAAAAAACGGGAACAACCAGGAAAAACCTAAATCTCAATTTTATTCCTTCAAAAACAAAAAAAACAAGGCACAAACCCAACGAAATTTCTGGGGTATCTCGTGCCCCGTTTTCCTCAATTTCCCTCAACATGCCTTTTCCACCTTTAAATTACTTTAAATAAAGTTGTATGTGTATTCAATCAGATCAATAAAACAATTGTTAAACAATAAGTTCAATATACATTTAAATAATCAACATTTTAAGAAAAAACACTTTTAAAAGCAAAACCCTTTATATTAATGGGCCTTTTGTAATCCCAAAATTTTAAAAACCCCCCTGTTAATAAATATCTTTCTTAAAACTTTACATTCCCCCGGTAACTATTCTTAATTACAAATGGATTAAGTTTTTTAGTGTAGGAAAGAAAACGGGCCGGGTTAAATTTTAAACGAGGTTACTTTCAACCCCAACCCTCTTTCTTTTAAAAAAGCTAAGGTTACTATCTCATTTCACTCAAAAAAATTCGGCTTTTCCCCAAAAACCCATTGGAAAAAAATTTGGAACAATAAATTGAAAAAACAAATAGACGATTTCACTTTCCCAGGATTTTGCCCTAATGAATCTATTTTGAAAAGGGTGGCAACGCAGGCAGGGAAAAAAAACGGTTTATTTTCCCACCAGGGACCGCCATAAAACATTCGGGAGCCCCAACACATGCCACCAAGGTAAGGACCCTTTTGGGGGGAATAAAAAGGGCCAAAAATTAGCGGGTTTGGGTTTTTAAAAAGTACAAGGTTGACAAGTTTAGTATGTATATTGGCTTCCGGGCCTTTTCCGGGGTTTGGGACCTTTCATTGGGATTAAGAAATAGAGAAGGGGGGGTCTTACCCCCCAAAGTTCCACTCCGGGTTTTGTCTGGCTTTTATAAGTCAACAGGTAAGCTGAATAGGGTGGCTACACCCAGACAAACCTTTGGTTTGGAGAGGAGACCGCTATGGGGCCCAGCAGGTCTTCACACCTTTGCTTTTTAAATTAAAAAGTGATATTAGTATTACTCGTTTGGTTAGGTTTAGACAAAAAGGGTTTTTGGGTTTTTTGTTTATGTTGTGCATTTTTAACTTGTTTTCATACCTGAGTTGCCATTAAATTAAAAAAATAGAGGCCCAATATTTTGAAAACCCGAATTTTCGCTCTTCTTGCTTAAATTTAAAAAATGGGGTGCCTTTTACCCCAAAAATTTAAAAAGCTCACAAAAAGGGTTTGGGGGATGCAAGTAAAGTTAAAGAGGCATACTCTCATAAAGACAGTACCAGAGACAGAAGGTGCGGGGAAAAACGTATGTCCCTTTTGAAAGCAGCCCCCCGCACGTCAGCAGAGTGGGGGCAAAAATTTGGGGAATGATTGGGTGTGAAGCACTGATTCAAGAAAAACGCCAACCCCCAAAGCGCGGGGGCCCAGCCAGAAAAAGGGCCCATGAAAAGACTACCCCGGGCCCCAAAAATTGAAAAACCAATCCCCTACAAACGGAGCCCCAAACCAAGCCACATGAAGGAGCAACGCAGGGTGAATAAGACTCTCCCGGGGAAACCCAGCAAAGGGCCTTCCCCCTGTAAGGCCAGGGGGGTCAACAGTGGGCAGTAAACCCCCCTCCCAAAAATTTGGTTTTGAAAAGTATTTTGCGAAAGACCCCCAAAAAGTGATGACCCCGGGGGGCCTTACCTGGGGGGCCCAGGGAGAGGATAGCGGAGAGAGAGCAGCTTGCTGGGGGGACCGGGGGTTTGATTTTTCGGGGCCCCTTTCCCTAATGGGAAAACCCCCAAAAGGGGCCCTATTCAACAGGGAGGGTTCCAAGTTCCAAGGACTACAAAAAACTGCGGGGGGAGATACTGGCCTGATTGGGGGGGTCCCCCTGGCTTAAAACCCCAAGAGAGTCCAACCTGGGAGTTTAAATCCTGCAAAAGCCTGCAAGGGTCCCAGATTTTATGACCTTTGCCCAAACTTCCAAACAAGGGGCTGCCCCAAAGGAGACTCTCACACCTGTCCATTTGCCCGATGGGGGTCTGTGCCCCATTTTCCATGGGGCCCCCTTCCCAAAGGGACCAGCGGTGCGGGCTCACTGACCCAAAAGCGTGGAAAAAACAAGGTTTTTTTGGGGGAATGGAAGAAGAGATACAAGCGCAAACGGGAGGATTTCCCTTTGCTAAAATCCACATGGGAATCCGCAGACACCCAATCACGGTAAGACTGTTCCGTCCAAAAAGGGGGGTCATGGTTAATTAAATTTGGGGGAAGGGTAAACCCCCCCCAAAAAGGGAACCCGTTTTAAAAAGGGCCCCGGGGACCCCATTTTTTTGCTGGGGTGCCAAGGACTGGGACATGTGGCGGCACGTTGCCAATTGTGGGGGAAGCTCATGGAATGTGGCCTGGGGAGGCGTACCACCTGTTTTTTTAGGGCCATCTTATTCTATCCGGGTTGCCGCGGGGTTTGGGCACAAGGGGTACACGCACTGTTAATGGACCCCTGGTGCAACCCTCTGGGCTCGGGGAGCTTGGGGACCCTAAATGCAAGCCAACTGGGTTTAGCCCGGACCAGCTACAATTTACACCAAAAGGGGGGTTTTTTTTATCCCCTGGTGACACCAAGGAATACCCCCCCGGGCCATACTCACCATAAAGGGCAGCCTGTGGGGTTACACAACCTGAGGGGGCCTTTAGGACAAATTTAAAATCACAGCGTAATTATTGGGTGTTACTTCCCTCCCGTTTTGGGATTTTGGGGAAATAAAAAAAGGGCATGTATGATTTTTTGTTTCCGTTTAGTTGAGATGGGCGAAACATTCGAACGAATTGGAAATTTTTTTAGAACCAAAAAAGGGGCATGTGCAGAGTTTAGCCAATCAAGACTGGGGATTCTTTGATGTCACCGCAATAAAGGTTTCCGGGAAAGCGACTTGGCATTTCACAGTGCTCTAAAATGTCGTGAGTGAAAACTTTCTGCTGAGATCTCACACTAAAGAACTAACTTTTATACAGCGACTTTTGGGGGTTTTCACAGCTTGTCTTCCCGAACTGCTTCTTTACCCCTTTTTATTTTGTGGGGATTGGAATTGAGGGCCCGTGTTTTCCCTCCAATTCAGGGTGCAAATACATTTTAAAAGCTTCTGCTCAATTTTTTGAGCACATTGAATATCCAAGGGGGTTTTTTTTAAACCCGTTTCTTTTGTATTTCAGTTAAAAAAACAGGCGTTTTTTACAATCCAAATACCACTTAATTTTTGGCTTTCTGAATTCTTTTTGCGCAATTTTTGTTTCCCCAAAGGGGTTTAAACAAGCGTTTTTCCCGCTGTTGTTTGGGCACTAAAAAAAACGGTGGTTTTTCAACGGGAAAGAAAATTTTTTCCTGTAGAAAAATTTTAAATCCCAAAGGTTTAAAAAAACGCGGGTTTTTTTTTGTTGTTCTCCCGTAAAAAAACACGTCGTTTTTAAAACGCTACATAGCTGGTAATTTTTGGGGACCCCCCATTTCATTTGCCGGGAATTTAGATCCAAGGGTTTTAAATTTAAAGGGTTTTCTGTGTTGTACTCAGTAAAAAAACAAAACGTTTGAACATGCAAAAAGCGGGGAATTTTTTTCAACCTCATTTCATTTTCGCAATTTAGAAAACCCAAAATTAATTAAGTTTTTTTTCTGTAGTTGTGGTCACTTTAAAAAAAAAAGTGTTTTTCAACCCCGAAAAAAGAAAATTTTTTTGCCGTTAGCATAATTTATAAACCGAAGGGTTTAAATTAAAACCTGTTTGCGCTTTTCTATTCAGTAAAGGCACAAATATTTTTAAAAAAGGGACAAGTAAATTTTTCCCGGCCATTTGTTGGGCTGCAATTTAAAATCCAAGGGTTACCCAAGTTGTTAGGGGTTCATTTTGGGGCAAAAAACAGGGGGGATTTAACATAAACAGATTCTTCATTAAACGGTCCCCGACGTTTTAAAAACAAACAGTATGTCAGACCCGAGAAAGGGGGCAGGCTCTTCACAAAGCGAGTGGCAGTTTCCCAAAAAAATTCCCCGGCCCAGGCCCAGGTTTACAGCACAGTAAAGGGGGCATCGCTGCAGGGGTTGGGCTCGGGGAGGCCAGAACTCCCGGTGTCATCTAAACGGCCAGTTTTGGGTTTTTCACAACCCATTGGGTTTTTAAATTTGGGTTTACTAGGCAACCCCCTTTCCCCCAGATTTCAAAACTGACAAAACCCAAACCAAGAGTCGGTGGGGAAAGTCAGACACCAAAACCCCTTTGTTATTTTGGGGGCCCCCGGGGAGCGGGGTCGGGCCCCACCCGTCCCAACCCCCCTCTGGCCCCTCCGGTTCCCTCAGCCAGAAATCTACATGTGGTTGGACTCAGGCCCTATACAGCGAGGATAAAAATTTGAGGAGGACAGTCAGCAGCACTTGGCAGCGAAAAAAAAGGGGGCCAATACCCCCAGCTTTTGCGTAGGCGGCAAAGTATAGATGGGGAAGGGATGGGAGGTATGTTTGGGGGGTCAGCCTCTGCAAAACCAAAAACGTTTGAGGAGGACGCAGTAAAGATCAAAAATAACGATGATATTAGCCGACCGCATTGGGACCGGGTGAAGCAAGGGGCTTCATCACGTCGGGGAGAAGAGGGTGTCAGCTGCGCGTAGGCAGCGGCGCACCCAGCAAGTGGGTTGTGGGGCCGGACTCAGCAGGTTGCAGCAGTGCGAGGTCGGAGCCCGGGCCAGGGGGTAAAAAAATCCGTTTTCGCTGGCCCGGGAAAAAGCGGCACAGGGGCTCAGCGAGGCAGGGCGGAATAGTCTCTTAGTGCAACATTGGGGCGGTAAAACCGAATATGGAGGATCCGAAAGGGGTATATGTAGAATCTGTAGTAGAAAGTGAAGCGGGGCCAGGGAGTAAATTGGCACCACGGCCCTGCGTCAAATAGCAGCGCACCATCCAGGGCCGGGAGAAAAGGGCTCAATGTGTGGTCCATCCCCCGCCGCAGCAGCAGCGCAGCAGCCAGTAAAGGGCCCCCCCACCTCGCAAAGGGAGCGTTTCTCTTCCCATCATCTCCAGGCCCAGATGCACCTGCACCCCATTAAAAGATCCGCGGCACTGGCACCCAAAACCAGATGGTGGCCGAAAACTTCCCCGGTTGGCACTGGAGAAGCTGTCCTCCCCGGGCCCATATTTGGGGCACAGGGGGGGTTTTCAGTGCAGCGGGGGCCATTGTTACCCCCCGGAGAACCCTTGTCCACGGGGAAAATTTGGGAAAAACTGACCTTTGCAGATGAATAAGGGGTGGATCGGCCCGGGTTTCCACACACCAAAGCCCTTTGGCCTCAATTCATCACCCGTGCCTCACCAAAACTTTTAGAAATGAGTTTGGGTTCAAAAAGACCTCCCCAGCCACTATTTTGATGCCGCCACCCACCTGAGCCCCAATCTCTGCAGTTTCGCCATCTGCCACCGCCCCTCTTTCCAGGGGGTGGATTGCCACCCACCCCACACCTGTCATTGGCCACTCCCCCTTTACCTCAGCGTTGCTGCTACTGCTGCTGCGCTTTTGCTGGTGCCGTGACCTCCACACTTTGTCATTTTGCCACTCTGACCCATGCGTGCTGATTCTGCTGCCGGACCTCCACACTGTGTATTGTGTCACTGTCTGACCTCATGCGCTGCTGTTGCTCCTGCCGTGACCTCCCACTCTGTCTTTTTGCCACTCTTTGGGTTACCCTTTTTTCCCCTCCCGAATTTGTCATTTGCCCCCTGTCTGACCTCATGCGGGGTGCTGTAGCTGCTGCCGGACCCCACACTGTGTCATTGGCCCTCTCTGACCTCATGCTGCGCGTTGCTCCTGCCGTGACCTCCACCTGTGTCATTATGCCCCTGTCTACCTCGCTGCTGTTGTTTGCCCTACCTACCTCCCACCTGTCATTGGGCCACTCCTTGGCCTAAACCCTTTTTTTTGCTACCTCCAGAATTTGTCATTGTGCCACTGTCTGACCTTATGTTGCTGCTGTGGCTGCTGCCGTGTCCGCCACACGCTGTCATTGTGCCACTGTCTGACCTTATGCTGCTGTTGCTCCTGCCGTGACCTCCACACTCTGTCATGTGCCACTCTGTGGCCTACTCATGTTTTTGCCACCTCCAGAATGTCATTGTGCCACTGTGTGACCTCATGCTGCTGCTCTGGCTGCTGCCGTGACTTCCACACTGTGTCATTGTGCCACTCTCCGTCCTCATGCTGCTGCTGTGGCTCCTGCCATGACCTCCACACTGTGTCATTATGCCACTCTCTGACCTCATGCTGCTGCTGTTGCTCCTGCCGTGACCTCCACACTCTGTCATTGTGCCACTCTGTGGCCTACTCCTGTTTTTGCCACCTCCAGAATGTCATTGTGCCACTGCTAAAAATTACCCACCTGCCCACCTCTGTATACAATCCCCAGACCTGATCTGGTGGAACAATTTAACATGGCCTTAAAAGGGATGTTAAAAAAGGTAGTGGGCAAGGATGGTAGGGATTGGGATTGCTTGTTGCCCTATCTGATGTTCTCCATCCAGGAAGCCCCACAGGCATCCACGGGGTTCTCTCCATTCGAGCTGCTATATGGGTGACATCCCAGAGGGCTCCTTAAAATAGCCAGAGAGACCTGGGAACAAGAGGAAACTCCTGACAGGAGTGTGATCGAGCATATAGCCGACATGCAGGATAGGATTGTGGCAGTTATGCCCATTATAAGGGAGAACATGCAGCAGGCCCAGGAAGCACAGGCCCGGGTTTATAACAGGACCGCAAGGGTCAGATCCTTTCAGCCAGGAGACAGGGTGCACATACTTGTCCCGACCGTAGAAAGTAATTTTCTAGCCAAGTGGCAAGGCCCCTATGAGATCTGTGAATGGGTGAGTGTGGTGAACTACAAGGTGTTCCAGCCAGGGAAAAGAAAAGCCATACCAGATTTATCATGTCAACCTCATCAAACCCTGAAAGGACCGAGAAAGTCTGGGGGCTGCCAAGAGGTTCAGGGTGGTCCCAAACAAGGAGTTACCAGCTGTCCGTATTGCAGAGTCCTTATCAGAGGTCCAGAGGCAAGAGGTCAGGGAGTTCCTACAGAGGAACTGAGGGGTCTTCTCTGAGCTACCGGCCGGACAGACGTCATTAAACATGACATTGTCAAAAGGTACGGTTAAGACCGTACAGAGTACTGGAAGATCAGAGACAAGCCATCTTAGAAGAAGCGAGAAAAATGTTAACCCTAGGGGTCATAGTGAAGTCCCAAAGTGGGTGGTCGAGCCCAATCGTGATAATTCGCAAGCCAGACGGCAGCTTGCGATTTTGTAATGATTTCCGCAAGTTGAATGAGGTCTCAAAATTGGATGCCTACCCCATGCCAAGGGTCAACGACCTGATCGAGAGGTTGGGAACTGCAAGGTATATGACTAGCTCAGACCTCACAAAAGGGTATTGGCAGGTTCCCCTCATAGATGAAGCCATGGAAAAAAACAGCTTTTTCCACCACAGAGGGACACTTCCAATATGTGGTCCTTCCCTTTGGTTTACATGGGGCTTCTGCAAGCTTTCAGAGGTTGATGGAGATCATCCTGCAGCCGCATAAAGATTACGCAGCCGCATATCTGGATGATGTGGTGATCTATAGTGCCAATTGGGATTCCCATCTTGTTATGGTTCAAGCGGTCCTAGATGCGTTAGGGGCTGCCGTTCTAACGGCCAATCCACGGAAATGCGCGATAGGGCTAGAGAAGGCTCGCAACCTCGAGTACAACATCGGCTGAGGGATCATCAAGCCCCAAGTAGACAAGCTGGAAGCCATTCAGAATTGGCCTCAACCTGTGTCCAAAAACCAGGTTAGAGCTTTCCTGGGCATCACAGGCTATTACAAAAGGTTTGTGCCAGGTTTTGCCTCAGTAGCTGCCCCTCTCACAGACCTCACCAAGGGAACGAAATCCACCATGGTAAAGTGGAATCAGGAGGCCGAGAAAACCTTCCAAAAACTCAAGAAGGTTCTATGTAAGAGGCCTGTTCTGATCACCCCTAATTTTAGGGAGGAATTCCTGGTGCAGACGGATGCATCAAAAGTAGGCTTAGGGGCAGTCTTGTCCCAAAGGGTTAATGGGGAAGAGCACCCCATCACGTACCTCAGCCGGATGCTGTCGGCAGCCGAAAAAAATTACTCAATTGTGGAGAGGGAATGTCTGGCCCTGAAGTGGGCAATTGAGGCACTTAGATATTACCTGGTGGGAAGGCAATTTAGGGTGATCACAGATAACTCCCCATTAAAGTGGATGGCCCAAAATAAAGGGAAGAATGCAAGGGTGATCCGGTGTTTCCTGGCCCTTCAGGTCTTCAAATTCTGTATGGAACACCATCCCTGGTCCCAACAAGCAAACGCAGATGTATTATCGAGAGTGCACAGTTTCGGGGCACAAGGTGCTCTGCCCCACAGGTCTGAGCAGAGGGAGGGGATATGTAAGGTGGCAACAGTGGGAAGGGTATATAACGGAGTATATATCCCAGCCAGGGTCCTGGCATGCACCTTCAAGAGTCCAGACACATGCCACCAAGGTAAGGAGCCTTGGTAGAATGAAAGGCCAAAGTTAGACAGGTGTCGACAGTACTTTAGAATGTTAGTATGGCTTCCAGCCATTCCCAGGTCGGCCTTTCATTGGGAGTAAGCATAGAGTAGGGTGGGTGCTTACTCCCCATGTTCCACTCCAGGATTTGTCTGGCCTTTATAAGTCAGCAGGTAAGCTGAATAGCGGTGGCTACACCCCAGACTACCTTTGAGTCTGGAGAGGAGACCGCTATGGGGCCAGCAGGTCTGTCACACCTTTGCTGTTATACTTACAAAGTGATAGTGAGTATTACTCTGTTGGTTAGAGGTCAGACGAGCAGGTTCTTGTTTTGTTTATGTTGTGCATGACTTGAACTTGTTTTCATACCTGAGTTGCCATTCAATAAAAATTACAGAGGACCTGTATTTTGCACTCAAAGTTCTGTCTCTGTCTGAAAATAAAAGTGTGCCAAGATCCCAGAGCTGTAAAAGCTCACAATATATTTGTCTCCACCAATAAACACACCTACACTACCGTTCAAAAGTTTCATTTAATGTTAGTTTCATTGAAAAAAAAATAGGAAATTTCTAAGTGACCACAAACTTTTGAATGGTAGTTTATATTCACATTTATAAATTCACTTGTACAAACGAATAATATTCAGGATGAGAGAATTATTGACAAACAATTCAATTTAGTTGTAGATACGAGACAAGAGCAAGCTACGGGACTCTTTATCACTAATGTAGCTAGTTCACAATCAAGAAACATAGATAATACAGGATTTTTTGTCAATAATTTAATTAACCTGGTAGGTAATAATAGTATTGACAAAGATTATGAGAACTTAATCTTAGATTCTATAACAAACATCTTAAAGATACTAATTTTATGAAAATTAATCCCAATCTCTCTCCATTAAGTATACAAGCTAATTTGGAACCAGTAGGCCAGCAATCTTTTTTAGGGTTAAATCCATCACTCAATGTACAACACACGATAGAGCAGCCACTAATATCGGAGTTAGAGGTGTCAGTTAGAAAAAGTTATCAGAAGGGGAAATAGAGGAATTAAGAGTCGGCAAAGGAGCTCCCAAAACTTTAGATTGAGGACAAATATAATACAAAGAAAGAGATTATCTAAATCTAAAAATAAAAATTTAGTGAAAATATATAATCTTTCTGATTATACTTTAACTAGAGAAGAAAAATATTTGTCGCAAAAAAGAACTTAATTTTTGTCCTGATGCTCCGATAGATCATTTTGTTGTATGCAAGGACTTAAATTCATTTATTAAGAAACTTACATTGCAGAGATATTTTACTAATAAATCGAAAAAAGATCTAGATGAGATTTGTGAATCAAATAGTTCAAATAAGGAGATTACAGTAAAGCCAAAATCTAAGTTTTATCCATTATTTGCCCAAGGTAATCATACAGCCGTATTTTTTGATCTTGTGACTAAAGATTTGAGAAAAATTAAAAAGAGACTACCCAAGCGTTCAAATCTGTCAAAAAAGGAGAAAACCACATTACAGAAACTATCTAAAAATAGAGATATAGTAATTTGAAATGCCAATAAGGTAAATAGTGTTGTCATTTTAAATTTTGAAATAAAATAAAATAAAGAAGCGTTGAGAATTTTAGACATTGAGTTTTACTACACTAAGGTTATGGAAAATGTTTATGAAAATCTTTGTAAATAATGCCCATATTGAAAAAAAATATTCAAAAAGAGGAGAAACAATTCCTTCATATTAAAACTCCCACAATTCCCCATTTTTACTACTTATCAAAGGTCCATAAAAATGAGAAAAAACCTCCAGGGAGGCCAATTATATCAGGCATTAATTTGACTTTGTCTAACTTATCACATTTTATTGATTTGTATTTGCAACCCTTGGTAATAAATCTTAAGAGTTGTTTAAAAAACTCTGATACTGTTCTACGGGAACTGATTGGTTTTGAATGGCATGAAGTTCTTCTGTTTTTAACTTTAGATGTATCTTCCTTATATTCCAACATTGAACATGGATTAGGAATTAAGGGAGTTAGGAAATACTTAGACATAGACCCTACTTTGAGTGATCAGTTAAAAAAAATGTATTAGAAGATTTGATGTTGATTTTGGATTATAATTTTTTTCAATATGGTGGATATCATTACCACCAGAGAACGGGTACAGCGATGGGGACCCGGGTAGCACCGATGTTCGCTAATTTGTTCATGGGAGAATTTGAAGAATTCTATATAGACTTCGATAGTAATCTGTTTAAAGCACATTTGATATATTATAGGAGATACATTGATGACTTGTTGATTATCTGGAAAGGGATGGAAAATGAAGCAAATAATTTTGTGGAATATCTAAATAATAATGAAAGTGGCATTTCTTTTACAATGTCTTGTAATCCACAGGAAATTGTGTTTTTGGATCTTTGTTCATAAATGAGGATCATATAAAATCTAAAAACTCTTCAAACAATGTGATTCTAACATCTATTTACATTTTGAGAGCAATCATTACAGGAATTGGATTATAAATGTTCCTTATTGACAATTTCATAGAATTAAGAAAAATTGCACTGATGAGTCAGATTATGTTGAACAAGCCAGGTATATTACAAAAATGTTTTCCCAAGAAAAGTTCCTAAAAAAGTTAGTGCAAAAGTGAAATTAAAAGCTCAAAAACATGAACAAATCAAATATTTAAATCCTACTGTAGATAAAGAGCAAAGAAGAGTAGAGAAACTTATATAAAAAGTTATATAATTAAAAAACAAGTATGGTTTCATTACTACATATAATTCTCAATATAGAGAAATAAATTCAATCCTGAATAAGCATTGGTATTACAATCCATTCACCCTGAGAAACAACATGTAGTATACCGATAAGCTACAACAGTCAAAAATTTGATAGCTCCTTCTAAAATCAAACAATTAGGAACGATAAGAAATGTAAATGCAGATATAGAACAATGGGGTTCAGCACCATGCGGTTCTAAAACCTGCAGGTGCTGTGACATGATTTTCCATACTGACAGTCTCACTTCTTTACATTAATCCTCTTTATGAGCGTTGAGCGATTACGTCGACCATCGACATCGGTCGATGGTCGATAGTCGACCATCATCGACAAGATAGTCGATAGTGAGCAGTCGATTATGAGCGATGACCATTAAAGTCTATGGGAGAGCAACAACACCTTCATTCTTACACCCAAACAGGGCTGGAGAAGCTGGAATTAACATCCACAACAGTCAAATGGATATGTGCTACATCTTAGGCAACACACTTAGGTTATAAAAGCCACAGAAAAAAAAACACACAACATTCACTATCCCTGTCTTGTACCACAGCATGACCCTTAAACCTGCATCACCCACAAATTAAAAAGTGCCAGAAGGCAGTATGATTTGAACCATCATCTTACTTGAACTGGACATTGAATATCCCTGTCCTGGAACGCAGCATGAGCCCCAAACCTGCATGACCCCCAGATTTAAAAGTACTGGAAAAAGGAGTCGTTCAACCACCATTTTAGTTGAACTGGACATTGACTATACATGTCCTGTGCCACAGCATGAGCCCCAAACCTGCATGACCCCCAGATTAAAAAGTGACGGAAAAGGAGTCTTTCAACCACCATTTTAGTTTCACTGGACATTGACTATACCTGTCCTGGGCCAAAGCATGAGCCCCAAACCTGCATGACTCCCAGATTAAAAAGTGCCGAAAAAGGAGTCTTTTCAACCACCATTTTAGTTGAACTGGACTATGACTATATCTGTCCTGTACCGCAGAATGACCAATTAAACCTGTCTGACCCCCAAATTAAAAAGTGCCGGGAAAAGGAGTCTTTGAACCACCATTTTAGTTGAACTGGACATTAACTATATCTGTCCTGTACCGTTGAATGACCATTAAATCTGTCTGACCCACAGATTCAAAAGTGCCGGAAATAGGAGTCTTACGACCACCATTTTAGTTTCACTGGACAAATACTGTCCCTGTCCTGGGTAGCGCTTGCCCCTCCGTATGAGTGTGGACCAATTGAGCTTCACTTGGAAATACTGGTGGTTAACGCTCCTGTTCCACCCAGGTGCCCTTTTTCTTGGCATTCTTTTTCTTATTTTACTCAATGTGCTGGAGGAAATTTTCTCTGTACTTTGTTCTCTGTCCGTGCTCCATACTCCATGTCCTCTGAATAACCTACATCTGGTCAAGTTTTCCTGTACCTCCCTTGTACAATTCAGAGGAATTTTTTTACCAACTATTTTGTACATGCAAGTTTTTTAGTAGTTTAATTCTAGAAAACACATTTTTAAAATAGGATGGAATCCCACCATGTCTTTGTTTCTCTTTTTTAATTGTATTAAATGGGTAGTCTCAATACAGGGATTGCTAGCTATGTTAAAGATCTTGCAAAAAACACCTGTCTGAAATGTATACGGATAATAAACGGTATTTTTGGCACCTATCAATTCACCTGTGGTGACTATAAAATTGCTGTAGAAACACGGGTTGCAGCAATGCTAAATGGTAAATAAAACGTTCATTTATTGTAGTTCCTTAAAAACATAACAATAATCTTGGTGCACAAGCTAGTGCTACTTGCGTGAGAACATAGACAGTCCGTAGCCGGTCAAGGTCCCAAATCCATGGGTACTGACTTGTAGCGCTCCAGCGGTCTCCTAATGCACGGAGCCACGTGGTGGAGCAGGTAGGCGTACAGACAGGCGGGGTCCAGGACGGACAGGTGACGTGTGACGTTTCGGGGAGAACTCTCCCCTTCCTCAAACACGTAATCACCACCTCCACACTTCCTTTTATACTCTATATTAAGTGCACCTATTGTTAAACAAAATACATATTAAAAAACAAGCAATACACTATATATATACAGACATTGCGTTAGTTTACAAAAACGCTCTGAGATTAAGATCCTCGTTAAGGCCGGCCGGCACCAAGGTATGAAGCCTGAAAATCCAGGCTGCTTTTCTTTGCAATAGTTTTCTCTCTAAATTCTCCCCTTCTCTGCATCTAAAATTTTTCCCCCAAGACACCCATTTTAGCTCGCAAAACCCCCCTGGCCTGCTTCCAAAAAAAATGGGCCCAGCTACTGTAGTCTCCCCCAAAAATTTTTTTCTTCCCTTTTGCGGTTCCTCCTATTCAATCTCCTTAGCGAAACCCATAGTCCCCGGAAACCCGGGTTTTTTACTCGGGAAAACCCTTTTGGGGGATCTATGTTTGACTCATTCCCACCAAAAAATGGTTAGGGAAAAGATACACACTCACTTCGGTTTAAAAACCCCCCCAATTTTTTAAAAAAAAATTTGAATGTTTTCCTCAAAAGGGGAGGGTCTATGCCCCTTTGTACCCTTGACATCAAATCTCTTTAAACCAGCATACCCTATACCCGAGGGGGTGCAGGGATTAAAATCAAATTTTTGGGGGGGACCAAGGGTTTACCAATGCCCAAATTAAAACCTTTTATTATGGATCTGCTAGATAATTTTAAATAACAAAAAACTAATTTTTAAAAATTTTGGGTTTAGACGTGTACCTTTCAGCTGCAGGGGCATCTATGGGGTCCCCTGGGGCTCCGAGTTTCGCGAACCTGTTCCCGACTCGTTTGGGGCAAAAGGGACATCACACCCGTCCCCACCAAAAGTTTCCCTTAAAGGGGGGTTTTCGCTACTCAATGACGTCCCTTTAAAAATCCTGGTTTACCCCAGAGGAAGAATTCCATACATTTTTTCGGAAAAACCTTAATCAGATCCAACCCCTCATTTAAAATTTTCCGCTAATATCAAACTGATCAAACACTACCCCCTTGAAAGGGAAAATTAGAAGGCAGCCTACAGGATTACCACCACCCCCGTAAAAAAAAACCGATTGACGTAAAATCTCTTGCACCATAAAAGCCCAAAATGCCCACAAATATTCCCCCTGGGGAACCCCCAAAGGCCAATTTTTTTGCGGGGCCAGGGGGGAATATTTCTCCTCCCGAAAACCTATAAAAGGGAACAGGAAAAAGATCCTTTTAAAAGGGGAAAATTTTGGCCAGGGGATACAAGAAAAGATTTAAAACAGACAGCAGGTGAAAATTTCATCTTATGGGACAAGGGGAAAAACAAATAAAAAAAGGGGCGAATAAGGGAAATCTAAATCAGATCGCCTTTTAAGTTTATTTAAATTTCATACATGCCATAGTTACCTAGGGGGAAAAAAAAACCAAACAAAAAATTTTTGGCAAGTTTTTTTAAACCCGGGGCCCCTAAATATTTGGGAAAATGTTTGCACAGAGGGCCAAGTTTTTTTTTATAAAAGGGCCCGGCCCCCTCGGGAGTACAAAACAACTTCACAAAGAAGGTAGAAAAACCCCCAAAAAACGCGGAAAGTAAATTGGGAAAAAAAATTTCCCCGGGCCAAAGTTGCGTTAATTGCAACCTAAAACCCAAAGGGGGGCATAAATTTTTGTCATCCCACACAAGGCCCAAAAAAAAAAAACACTTAAAGGGTTTTTCAACCCTTTTAAACTAAATCAGTGAAATTTTCTTTCTTTAAAAGGGGCCCTTTTGAAGGGGAAAATTTTGGCCAAACCACCGAAGTATAAAGACAAGATTTACAGACCTCGCTTCCCAAAATTTTGAAAAAGCTACTAGGAGAAGTAAAAATAGAGGAAAACCCCTAAAAAGAAGAAAAATTGGCGAGACTACCCGTAGCAAGGGACTTTTTTGAAGCAGGCCATGGAGCAGCAAGCTAAAATGGTGTGTCTTGGAGGAAGTTAGATGCAGAGAAGGGAGAATTTAGAGAGAAGACTATTGCAAAGAGAAGCAGCCCTGGGGATTATTCAGGCTTAATACCTTGGTGCCCGGCCGGCCTTAACGAGGATCTTAATCTCAGACTTTTTTGGGGTAAACTAACGCAATTCTTTTAATTTTAAATTAGTGTATTGCTTGTTTTTTAATATGTATTTTGTTTAACAATAGGTGCACTTTAATAAGAGTAAAAAGGGGGAAGTGTTGGGATGGTGGTGATTACGTGTTTGGGGAAGGGAGAGTTCTCCCCGAAACGTCACCGTCACCTGTCCGTCCTGGACCCCCGCCTGTCTGTACGCCTACTTGCTCCACCACGTTGGCTCCTTTCATTAGGAGACCGCTGGAAGCGCTCCCAAGGCCTGGAAACCCATGGATTTGGGCCCTTTGACCGGCTACGGACTGTCAAATTTTCTCACGCAAGTAGCACTAGCTTGTGCACCAAGATTATTGTTATGTTTTAAGGAACTACAATAAATGAACGTTTTATTCATCATTTAGCATTGCTGCAACCCGTGTTTCTATTGCCAATGATTGATGGGAGAGAGGGATACTCCCACTAGCAGTTGATGCGATCGTAGCAGTCAGAAGACTTTTACATTGCCACACTTCTATATTTGCAAGTATAAAATTGCTGTATTCAAATTTAACTGCAAAGTAGATCTATCAACAAAGCTGGCCTGCGCCAAAGTGAAAAAACACGTATCTGAAATGTATTCGGATAATAAAAGGGTATTTTTGGCCCCTATAAATTTCACCGTGGTGACTACAAAATTGCTGGATTCCCAAATTTAACGCAAAGTAATCTATCAACAAAGCGGGCCTGCGCCAAATAAAAAAAAAAGTATCTGAAATATTCGGATAATACAAGGTATTTTTTGGCACCTACAATTCACCTGGTGTGACTATATCATTGCTTTATTCAAACTTAAGTGCAAGCTGCCTAAATGAAACAAAGCTGTAGTGCGCCAAAGTCAAAAAACACGTATCTGTTTATGTAATTCATATAATACAAGATATTTTTGGCACCTTCAATTCACCTGTGGTGACTATAAAATTGCTGGATTCAAATTTAAGTGCAAGGTGGATATATCAACAAAGCTGGAATCGGAAAAATTGAAAATGAACACCTATCTGAAATATATACTGATAATTAAAGTGGAGTTTTGTATCTAACAAAGAGACCTGCAGTTACTAGAAAAGATGTGTATCCTATAAGTTCAGGCTGCCCAATATCCAGGAAGTATTTCAATAAAAACTGTTAATAATAAAGCTATGCAAATGCAATGTCTACACTAAGTCTTGGTGAACTTTATCCAGTATTCTTTTTAGAGCTTGTCTGTGTTTTGCCCGCTCCCCCCGTGACTTTACAGCGTAGATGCTCCTTTAAAATTCTCTACCTAACTACATAAAATCTTCCAATCTCTAATCTAACTAGTTGTAAGGATCACAGCTAATAGTAGAGATTTTCTGTGAAGAAATAGAATAATTTCGCTGAGCTGTTTGGACACAAGCAGAGCGCACGTCCTTCTGCTCTGAGACGCTGAGAGACACCCGAGGCTGAACAAAGAAATGCTGTTCCAAAGTAAAACGAGGGCATGTGGTTTTTCCAGCCAATCGCAACCATACACATCCCAGTCATGACGTCGCACACACATCTCACCCTGCTCTATTCTGTAAGCTGACTTGCTGGCCGCAAAAATAACAGGAAGCGCCGAAAATGGCGCGATCTTAATAGATGATGCACAGATTTTAACCTAAATTATCGCAATGTCTAAAAATTTCGATCAACCCTAGAAACTGTGGGCCCATTTCAACTTTTTCGATTTAAAAATCGCTCAACACTACTCTTTATAATTAATAATCTTTAAAAATTTAAAGCAACAGGGAATTTATCCTGCTCTAGCTCCTATGTTATTTACTTATTAACATGCTTTTGCGGGATTCAGTATATCGGCCGTACTATAATGAAGTTATCAAAAAGAATCAACAATCACCGTTATAATGTTTAAAATCTTAAATTAATGCATAGGTTGCCAATGCACTTCGCAAAAGCACATACATAGGAAGAGCCGTACTTTACAGTTCAGCCGATAGTGCACATATTGGACCATGTGAGCAATAGGGATAAAAAACTTTCCGAAAAAGACACTTTCTAGATATATAAACTTAATACTATCCAACCTTATGGACTTATGGATGAAATGTCCGATTTTATTGAGTGAAATGAGATAGTAACCTTAGCTTTTTTAAATGAAAGAGATTGTGTTGAAAGTAACCCCGTCTGAATTGCAGTTACCTGTCTCCTACAATAAGTTCTTAACCCACTTCGCAATTAGAGCATATAGTTACGCCGGGAACGTAAAGTTTTAAGAAAGATATTTATTAACAGGGTTTTAAAGTTTGTATGTACAGAGAGGCTATTAATATAAAGTGTTTAGCTAAATGTGTTATCTTAGATGTTGATTATTTAAATGTATATTGAACTTATTGTTTAACAATTGATCTGATTGAATACACATACAACTTTATTTAAAGTAATAATGGTGATAGAGCATGTTGAGAACTTGAGAAAGCGGGTCACGAGATACCCGAGAAACGCGATGATGCGATAATTTCCTTTAAAATCTTAAGATAATCGTCATCACATATTACAATTGCGCCCTTTTCGTCGCTTTTCTTTAATTTTGGCGGCCAGCCAATCAGCACAGAGCACAGAGGGGAGTGAGGAGAGAGACTGACACCAGCACTGGGCTGTGTAGGGATCTCATTATGTGACAGCACTTCCTGCTTAGCCTCATTAAGTTTCCTTCTTTGACTAGACAACAACACATTGCTGTCTGACTGAAAAGCTTTTTTCAAAGCTGGGAGAGACAGTTTAACATTGTTTTTAATACAGAAAGGCATCCTTGTTAGAGTAGGTAGCAAGCTTAGGATATAACAAGAATTAGAGAATTTTAGTTACTATTTAGTTAGAGACTTGTAAAGAGCTCGAGTGATCTGTACAGCTGCGGAGGGAGGTGGGGTGGTTGACCGTGCAGCAGACCCTGTTCTGTGAAATTACAGTGTAATAGCAATGTTTTTTACATCTTTTTTGCCAGCATACACCCCAACTGAGTTGAAAGTGTCCCTTTCTTGTTGGTTGCAGTTCTATTGGTCTCTGTGCTTGTCAGTTTGGGGCAAATAGCGCACTTGTCCGATAATTTGATGACAAATATTCTAATTTAACTGCTGCTTGTTAGTGGTGTCAAAACACCATATTTAAGCCATATAACGTAGCAACTAGTTCTATTGCTTTCCGTGCTTATCATTTATGCGCAAATAGGGGACTTGTCTGATAATTTGGTGACAAATATTCTATTTTAACTGTTGTCTGTTCTCAGCGGTGCCAAAACACCATATTTAATCCATATAACTTGGCAAATAGTTCTCTTGCACTCCGTGCTTCGCAGTTTTGTGCAAATAGGGGACTTGTCCGATAATTTGGTGACAAATATTCTATTTTAACTGTTGTCTGTTCTCAGCGGTGCCAAAAACACCATATTTAAACAAAATAACTTGGCAAATAGTTCTATTGAACTCCATGCTACTCAGTTTAGCACAAAAAGTGCACTTGTCCCATAATTTGGTGACAAATATTCTATTTTAACTGTTGCCTGTTCTCAGCGGTGCCAAAACACCATATTTAACCCATATAACTTGGCAAATAGTTCTATTGCATTCCGTGCTTCTCAGTTTGGCACAAATAGGGGACTTGTCCAATAATTTGGTAACAAATATTCTATTTTAACTGTTGCCTGTTCTCAGCGGTGCCAAAAAAAACTTTATAAAACAAAATAACTTGAAAAATAGTTCTAGTAATCTCCGTGGTGCTCAGTTTGGCGAAAGTAGGGGACTTGTCCGATAATTTAGTGACAAATATTCTATTTTAGCTGTTGCCTGTTCTCAGTGATGCCAAAACTGCATATTTAATCCATAATAATTCTGGCAAAGTTCTATTCACATCCGTGCTTTTTTTTTTTTTTCGCAGTTTTGTGCAAATAGGGACTTGCCGATAATTGTGACAAATATTCATTTTAAAACTTTTTTGCCTGTTCTCACGGTGCCAAAAAAACATATTTAAATTCCATATCATTGACAAATAGTTCTATGCACTTCGTGCTCTCTCAAGTTTGACGCAAATACGCACTTGTCCCATAATTTGGTGACAAATATTCTATTTTAACTGTTGTTTCTTCTCAATGGCGTCAAAACATCATACTTAAGCCAAATAACATAGCAAATAGTGCTATTGGTCTCCGTGATTGTCAGTTTGGCGCAAATAGTGCACTTGTATGACAGTTTGGTGAAAACTATCAATTACTAGTCCTACTTGGCAGTTTTAAATCCCAGGGACTGAAGGAAGAACACTGTTGATTTGGTGTTACGGTTCTTCCATCAGACTGCATTTCACAGGATATTCGATAAAAACAATTCTGATTTCTAGTCATAGTTCCAGCGACACCCTGCGACCACTGTCCCGGGGTCGCAGCGCGCGCGCCACCGTGCTCCACAACCGAGCGTAGCTCCGTCCCGCACCGTACACGAGTCGGGTCGGGGTCCGCTCACACTCCACGTCCCCAGCGGCGTTCACCTACCCGGCCGCAGCGTCCTGCTCACCTATCTCCATCTTCCCGGTGCGTGGCTCCTCCCCTAGGGCGTGCGCGGCGCAGTTTGAATTTAAAGGGGCATGTTCCGGTAATTGTCAATTGTGGGCACTGCTCCTATTTAGTCCCGTCCACTTCTGCCGCCTTCGCCGGATCCTTGTGTATATTCCTTGGGAAACTTCCTAAAGTGTTCCTGCCTGCCTTACCGTGGTACTGACCGCTGCTTACGTCTACCGTCTACGAACCTTGCCGCCTGCCCTGACCTCCTGCTTGTCTACCGTCTCCACCAGAGCCGCCTGTCCTGACCTCCCCTGTCTGTCCCCGACTACGAGCCTACCTCCGATCCTGTACCATCGTTACCTTGCCGCCACCGCAGGCAAGCCCCCCAGTGGTATGACCTGTGACCTCCCCCGCAGAAAGACCATCCCCTTTGGCGGCGGTGCTCTGGTGATTACCGGGACCACTTAGAATCCACTCCCTTTGTGGATTTACGCTATCAGCCTGTGGTGGTCCAGTGATCCACTCTCCTGATAACCGTTACAGTAGGATCCGGCCATGGATCCCGCCAAGGTGCCGTTACCCTCCTGGCAGATCTGACGACCGTTGTGCCCGACCAGTCACAGCAACATCGGTCAACAGGAGGCGCAGCAACTCCCCATACTATCCACCATGTTGCAGCAACTCGTCACCGTCCAGCAGCAGCAACCTTTGCCAGCTCCAGCGTTGTTCCTGCCTCTACGGTTCCTGTGACCTGAGGGCCCAAGCTTCAGCTGTCGCTCCCATCTAGATTCGAACGGAGACCCGCAACTCCTGCATGGGGGTTCATGCACCCAAGTCTCTATGCGAACTGGAGCTGATGGCTGATCCGTTCCTGTCTGAACGGCGAAGTGGCGTTTCATGGTCAGCCTCCTCTCCGGAAAGGCCTTGGCATGGGGCTACACCCTATGGGACAGAAACGACCCAGTGACTGCGGATCTACAGTCCCATTCCTCAGTGAGTTCCGCAGTGTGTTCGAGGACCAGCCCGGCATCCTCCGCTGAGACCGCCTCCTAAACCCTACGCCAGGGGGACCTGTCTGTAGGAGAACTACGCGGTATACATTCCCGTACTCTGGCCTCTGAACTATCTGGGAACGAGGCCGCTCTGAGTGCTACCATCAAGAAAGGGCTCTCAAGCCGAGTTAAGGACGTCTTGCAGCTAAGACCAATCCCGTGTTCCCGCAGTGACCGGATCCGGTTAAGCGACCCGCATACGATGTACGCTTCATTGAACGGAAGAGAGCTTCAGCAAAGCGCCATTCAGCCCAACCTCGCCGGTTTTCCTCGCTGGCACCAACCCCGGTGTACCAGGGGGCCCCTGCGCCACAGGCCGCCAACACCCACTGACGCGCCCATGCAGAAAGATCGGGCTAGCCTCCTGACAAGATATGGTGCCAGAGCGTCGGCAAAGGAACTTGTGCCTTCTACTGTGGCAGCCCAGAGCATTTTCGGATCCCAATATCCCAAGTCCTGCGGGAAACTGCACACCTAGGATCTGGTGGAGAGGCATCCTAGGTGCAACCATCTCCTCTCCCCGCCTGTTATGGCCAGTGCAGGTCGTGTCAAGACTGTATCGCGTTCCCAAATTCCGTCCTTTCTGACTCGGGCTTGCCGGGAACTTCATACACACCAGTCCCTGGAAGCAGTATCGGTTGCCGTGGAACGCCTGGAGAAACCGCTTGTCATCTCGTCCGTCAGCGGGGAGCTGCTTAGCGACCAACCATCCAGTTTGTCACCAAGACCAACTGTCCCTCCAGCGTGGGGGGCGCTACCTAAGGATGAAATCATCCTTCTATGTGTTGCCTCGCTCCTCGTCCGCGATCCTCCTCGGACTCCCATGGCTGCGGCTCCACTCTCCTATCCTGGACCTGGTCTACTGGAGGTGATTCGTTGGGGTCCAACTGTCGGGGCGTTGTTGGTGAACCTTACCCGATGCTTTCCCTGCCTCCGCGCAATCCCCTTCAGGAGTCGTTGCCCGGGCTGCCGCCCGAATATCTAGAGTACGCCGATGTGTTTCTGAGAAAACAATCCGAGAGTCTGCCTCCGCGTCGTCCAT
The DNA here is from genome assembly GCA_025379985.1 of Phyllomedusa bahiana. Lineage (NCBI taxonomy): Eukaryota > Metazoa > Chordata > Amphibia > Anura > Hylidae > Phyllomedusa > Phyllomedusa bahiana. Next base: position 58,822 of record JAODAL010020804.1, read on the forward strand.
TCACGATTGCCCGCGATCAACTTATTGCCGGGTACCAATCCCCTTCCCTGGGGCCGAGTCCTACCCACTGCCGATGCCTGAAACAAAGCCATGTCGAGATACATCCAGGAGATTCTCCAGAAGGGGTTCTCCGAAAGTCCTCGTCTCCCGCTGGCGTGGGGCTTCTTTTTCGTGGAAAGAAAAGGACGGTACCGTTGCGGCCTGCATTGACTACCGGGGCCTTGAACAGATCACGGTAAAAAAACGTTACCGCAGTGCCCGCTGATCACCAGAACTTTTTGAGCATGCAGGGCGCCAAGATTTTTCTCTAAGTTGATCTGAGAGGGGGCCTACAACTTGGTCCGATTCGCAAGGGCGATGAATGGAAGATGGCCTTCAAACACCAAGGATGGGTACTTTGAGTACCTGGTGATGCCCTTCAGACTGTGCCAGCCTCCCGTCATCTTTCAGAGCTCATGAATGACGACTTCAGGACCTCCTCCACACCTGCATGTGGTCTACCTTGATGACATCCTGGAGTCTCTCCTGACCCCTCGAGACCCACCGAGCCATGTTCGTCAGGTACATGAAACGTCTCCCGGGAGAAACCACTGTATGCCGCTAGGGAAGTGCCTCTTCCATCAACAATCCTCCCCGTTTCTGGGGTACGTCATCTCTGACCAAGGCCTACGGATGACCCAGCAAAACTGTCCCTGCGTGGTTGCAGTGGCCACGCCCAAGCTTCGGGCTGCGGGCTATCCAGCAATTCTTGGGCGTCGCAACAACTATCGCCAGTTCAAATCCCTCACTTCTCTACCTAGTGGCCCCGAAAGTAGCCCCTCACCAAGAAACAAGCCAATCCACGCAGCTGGCCTGTTAGGCCGAGGAGGCGTTTTCGAAGCTCAAGTCCCGCCTTCTCTATGCTCTATCCTTCACGTCCGGATTCCCCGCGAAACCCTTCACAGGCTGGAGTTGGCTGCCTCATCTTTGAGCAGAGCACTATTACCAAAAAGGGCCCCACTGGTAAGACCGTTAATTGGCGGGCTTCTTCTCCAAGACGTCACATCGGCCGAGATGATATTACACAGTGCGACCGGGAAGCTTACTAGCCATTAAATTGGCTCTAGAGGAGTGGCGTTATCTGCTGGAGGGCGCCCGTTTTCCCATCCATATCTACTCGGACCACAAGAACCTCCAATATCTTCAGACGGCTCAGCGACTTAACCCACGCCAGGCTAGGTGGTCGATTCTCCTGGTTCAATTTTCAGATCCACTTCTCCCGATTCAATTTTCAGATCCACTTCAGGCCAGCCAAGAAGAATGTGAGGAGTACGCCCTGCGTCCCGAGCCTCCGACGTGGTGGGTGAAGAAACTTCTCCAGAATACACTATTAATTTCCTCCAAGAACGTCTCATCTCAGCAGCTCCAGACGGACCCTCCTGAAGGTCCCTCCGAAGGACTATTTGCGCTCCTGATCAGCATCCCGCAGACTGTATCTTTAAAAAATGGGGACATTACTCTGTGGTGCTGGTCATTCCGGCGCCCGAAGAACCCTTCTACCTGATATCCCGGTTCTATTGGTGGCCAGAGCTTGAAAAGGATGTTTAAGGACTTCATTTCGTCTTGTGACTCCTGAGTGCCCTCAACAAGATGCCCACGTCACAAGCCGGCAGCATACTTTCAGCCCCTTCCTCATTCCCACTCAACCCTGGACCCAACATTTCGATGGACTTCAAAACTGGCCTCCCTCCGTCCTGGCAACACCATGTTTTGGGTGATAAGGATCGATTTTCAAAATGGGCGCATTTCGGTCCCGTTGCCAGGGCTGGTATCTTGCCTCCCGCCTGCGGAGCAATTCTTCTCTTCATGTGTTGCATCTGCATGGACTCCCTCAGACAAATTGTCTCGGACCGGGGATTCAATTTGGTATCCAACAGGTTTTGGCGAACCCTGTCAACCATCTTCAGTAAGCTGACTTCCTCTTCCGCCTACCACCCGCAGACGAACGGCCCAGCTGGAGAGGGTCGCCATTTCGGCTCGGCACGTCAAGACGATTGGTCCCTATTTACTGCCATGGCCGGATTTCTCTTATAACTCCTTGAGTCCGATTCCACGGGGGTCTCCCCTTCTACATCGTGTATGGCAGCATCCCCCCCTCCTCTCCTCTGCAAACCTCCTCGTGAGGGCCCGGCGGCGGACCCGCACTGTTTCAAGACATGAAGGCCACTGTCCCAGACCCTGCTGCCCCGCCTTCCAGCGCATGAAGACTCAAGCGGACAAAAGAAGAATCCCTCCTACCGTTTTCCTCCTCAGTGACAATGTGTGGGGCTCTCCTCTAGATATGTCCGACTTAGATGCCTTCTTTCAATCTGGGACCCCACCCGTTTCCTGGGACCCCCTTTGAGGTCATCACCACACAACCCGTGGTCATAACAAACTCCGGCGTTCCCCCTACGAGAAATCCACCAATTCGTTTCATGTTCTCCATCTGAAACCCCTGGTCCTTAAACATTTTTTTCCCAGTAGGCTGTTCCTCCTGCGTCTGTGGCGGATGCGCCCAATGTCTTCGAGTCACAGAGATTCCGGCATGAGGAGAACAAGGGAAACGCGATACTTCCTGGTGGACTGGAGAGGTTCGCCCCGAGAGAGGTCTTGGTAGCCTAGAGAGAATATCCTGAACCCGCAGCCTACATATCCAGAGATTTCCTCCAATCCCAGTAAGAGAGGGGCCCAAGAGGGGGGGGGGCCCAAAGGGGGGGAGGGTAACTGTCACGGACGCCCCTGCGACCACTGTCCCGGGTCGCAGGCGCGCCCGTGCTCTTACACCGAGCGGAGCCCCCGTCCCGCACCGTCGGGGTCGGGATCCCTCACCTCCCCCTCCCCGCCGCGTTCACTATTACCCCGGCGCGGCTTCTGCTCAGCCTGTATCCGTCTCCCGGCGCGGGGCTCCGCCCCTAGGGGCTCGCGCGTGCCGGCAGTTTGAATTTAAAGGGGCAGTGCGTCGGTAATTGGTCATTGCTAGGCACTTGTCCTATTTAGTCCTCCTCTCCTGCCGCCTTCGCCGATCCTTTGTGTATATTCCGTTAAGGTGAAAGCTTTTTCCTAAATATGTTGGCTGTCTGGCCTACCGTGTACCGACCGCCTGCTTACTCACCGCTACGAACTCTTGCCTGCCTGCCCTGACCTCCCTGCTTTTCACGACACGAGCCTGCCTTTGCCGATCTGTAAACCTCGTTACACCTTGTTGGCGCCACCGCAGGCCCGCCCCCGCCAGTGGGTAGTGACCTGGTGGACCTCCCGCCGCAAGCAAGACCATCCCGCTTTGGCGGCGGGCTCGGGTGAATATACCGGGACCCACTTAGATTCCACTCCCTTTTGTGGGTTTACGCTATCGCCTGCGGTGGTCCAGTGGATCCACCTCCTGACCGTTACACCTAGTTGGCAGTTGGAAATAAGAGGGATTTAAGAACACCTGTGATTTGCTTTTTTTTGCAGTACAGTTTTTCAATAAGAGACTGTGAAAAAATCTTCTATACCTTTTACATTTTTGTCTTTCTGAACAAAGAACGAACTACAGGTGGTAAGCAAGCAAAGAGAGGTGTAGGAAATGGAGATAGAAGTACGAGAAAAGGTACTCTTTCCAGTGCTGGGGGCAACACGCAAGCCAGCACATCGTTGGTTGCCGGACCATCAGGCCTGTCATTGCTCGTTCGGTGCCCTGTTAATCTTAATAATGAACAGCGTCGCCAATCTGTTCTTCAGTGGTTAACGCAACCTGAATCCAACAGTTTTACTTCCTTGTCTTCCCAGTCACGGCCACAAATGTCGTCATTAGAGATGGGCGAGTTGATTCTAACGAAGTGGAATTCGTTTAAAATTTCAGGAAAACTTCGATTCTGAACAAAGTCGAAGTTTGGGGTGATTCGCGGAACAAAGCTGTTTTTGGATTGATAAAATGGCTCTGCAGAGCAAAGCGTTACATGGGGCGAAAGAAGTCTGGGAGGAAGAAAGGCGTAGCCAACATGACATGTGCAGAAGATGAAGCCAATCTGAAACCGCGGGATTCTGTGATTGTCACCCGCACTATATAAAGGTCCAGGCGCGACGCTGACAGCTCACACTCCCACTCACTGTGCTGTGTAGGGAAGGTGCTGCCGCTGCGCTTATTTACTCATACTAAAGAACTCACTTTTATACAGCGACTGTTTTGGGGGGTGTCACACGCTTGTCTCAAAGCTGCTTCTCTTACGTTCTAATTCTGATTTTAGTGGGGTATTGGATCTGGAGTCCAGTGTGCGTCAATCAGCTGCATATACATTTTAATGCTATCGGCCAGTTCTTGAGCACATTGAATATCAAGGGTTTTTCAAGAAGCTTGCTGTTGTAATTCATTAAAGAAACAACGTTTTTAACAATCCCTAATACCACTTAATTTTTTGGTTGCTCATTTTATTTGCACAATGTCGATCCAGGGGGTTAAGTAAGCGTTGTTCTGGCTCTATGTGGTCATAAAGAAATGTTCTTTTTCACAACCGCCAAAGAAGAAATTTTGCCTTAGCATAATTCTATCCGAAGTTCAATACAGTTTTTCTGTTGTTGTGATCCGTAAAATACACGCCGTTTTAACACACTACTACGCTGGTAATTGTTTGGCCAGCACATTTCTTTAGTGCATTACATCCAACGGTTTAACTAAGTAGTTTACTGCAGTTGTACTCAGTAAAGAAACGTTTGTTTTCACCCGCCAAAGAAGAAATAATGCCTAGCTTGATTCATATCGAGCAGGTAATATGCCTGTTTTTAGCTTTTTTATTCACGAAAATAAACAGAGTTTTTAAAACGGCACATACAAGTAAATTTTTTCCTGCCATTTGTGGAGCGACAATTAATCCAAGGGTTACCCAAGCTTGTTACTTCTGGTTCATTTGGAGTCAAATACAGGTGTGTATTTATCATATACAGATATCTTACATAAACAGAGTGGGTACATTTTTTCAACAAACAGGCGCAGAAAGAGGTGAGCTCTTCACATAGCGAGTGGCAGGCACAAACATTCCTGGAGCAGGCACAGTCACAGCAACAGCAAGGGGACGTTGCAGCAGGGGTCACTCTGTGAGGCCAGAACTGCCGTGTCATCTAGCGGCCGGGTGTGTTCAGCAACCCCATGGTCTTGATTGGTTGACTAGGTCATCCACTTCCCTCCCCAATGACATCTGACACCCCCATCCAAGAGTCGGGGGAACGTCAGAACAACCCTTAGTTCATGGCCCGGGAGCGGGTCAGCGGCCCTCACCTGTCCTCAACCTGCCACTTCTCATCCGTTCCCCGCAGCCAAAGATCTACTATGTGGTCTGGGCTCAGCGCCACTATACAGTGAGGATGAACAATTTAAGGAGGGCAGTCCAGCCTATTGGCATGAAGAAATGGGGCCAATATCCACAGCTTCTTGCAGTATGAGTGGAGAGTGGCATGGAGGTTTTGGCGAGTGGTAAGCCTCTGCATACCAAGACCGTTGAGGAGGACAAGCAGTGACAATCAAACACTCATGAAGTATAAACGTGTGGTTTAATCCATTTCTCTGCATTACACCATTTGTTCAAATCCTCTAAGGAACTTGAACTGAAGGAGACCATAACTACAGAATTGTTTTAAGTGCTTATTTGCATCTGTGCATTGTTGATGGAATTCAGTACGAAACTGGAATGGACAGAAATAAAAAAAGAAGCAAAAGACAAAGCTGCAAAAACTGGCTTTGTATGAAAAACGGAGGCCCTCCCCCAGTTAAAGGTGGAAAAAGGGGAGTGCCCTCCCCTGTTAACCCCCTTAATGACCTTGCGCGATCAGTACGTTCCAGGGCCGCTAAAGGGGCTTTTGCAGGGGGATCGCCTCCCGACCCCCCCTGCACAGCCGCCGGTGTTAGGCGGCAAATCGCCGCTAACACCCGGCAGTAAACAGCGCCGGCGGAGTGGCTCCGCCCACTGGTGCTGTTTTACCCATCAGCGCCGCGGACAATCTTTGTCTGAAATAACCCGATCGTGCCGCGCACCGATCGTGCCGTATCGGCATAACGCAGCTATGCTGCGCCGATCCGATCACCGCATTGTGGTGGGGAGCCTTGTGGAAGCTCCCGTCACTTACCCATGCCGGTTTGGCCCCTACTTCCGTCCGCAGACAGGAAGTAGGGAAACCGCCACTTTGTGCACCCTCATCTAGCATTGCCTATGCAATGCATTAGGTTGTATTAACAATCGCCAGCACTAGTGTCAAGTACCCAGTGGCTTCAATGTTCCAGTAAAAAAAATAAAAAAATAAAGTTTTAAAGTACAAAAAAAAAAAGTATTAAAAGTTCAAATCACCCCCCTTTTCCCATTTTACAAATAAACTCATTACAATAATAAAAAAGTTACACATATTTGGTATCGGCCGCGTCGAAAAAGTTCCATCTATAAAAAAATAACCATCATTTATCCCGTAACGCTGACACCGTAGAAGAAAAAAAATTCCAAATGGCAAAATTGCGTTTTTTTTGTTCATTTTACGTCACTCAAAAAAATGGGGAATAAAAATGATCAAAAAAGTCCGCACATTCCAAAATCTAACGAGAAAAAGTACACTTCAGCCGCAAAAAATTCCCTCACTGACGTCCGTAGGTTTTAAGTACAAAAAAGTTATTGGTCGCAAAAAATGGCGCCCGTGCGCCAAATTTCAAAAATAGAAAATTTTTGGTATTTTTTACGGTACCATATCATAACGGAAGCCCTAAATGTTTGGTATTGCTGGACTGCGTAACAACCTAAGAATACTGATAAACACATTATATTTACCCGAAGATTAACGCCGTAAAAGCAAAACCCCCGCAAACATGGCGAATAAACATTTTTTTTTCACAATTTGTCCCATTTTGGAATTTTTGCGGTTTCCCAGGTATTCTATAGTATAAGTGAATAACACCATTAGAAGGTACATCTTTGTCCCGCACAATAAAGAGCCCTCATGTGTCTATCTAGGTGGAAAAATAAAGAAGTTATGGCTTTCAGAAAGCGAGGCGAGGGAAAAACGAACGTGTCACCCAAAAAATAGCCGGTCCTTAAGGGTTTAAAGGTGGAACAAGGGAGGCCCCCGCCTGTGTTTAAAGGTGGAAACAAGGGAGGCCACCCCTGTAAAGGTGGAAAAAGGGGAGGCCCTCCCCTGTTAAAGGTGGAAAAAGGGGAGGCTCTCCCATGTTAAAGGTCGTAAAAGGGGAGGCCCTCCCTTGTTAAAGGTGGAAAAAGGGGAGCCTCCCCTGTTAAAGGTGAAAAAGGGAAGCCCTCCCCAGTCTGTTTCTCATTTCCCCCTGTTCAATAATTTCCCCCTGTAATATATGTATTCCTGTTCCTTATTTCCCCCCAGTTCTATATTTACCCCTGTTTAATATATTTATTCCTAGTCCTCAGTTCCTGTCTGCCGTGTACCGACCTTTCTGCTCAGTGTTTGGACTGGGGGGTTCTAGGGGCCCACAGGGAGTTTTGATCTTGGGGGCCCACCCACTGTACGTAAAAATATTACAGCCTCCGGACATAAATGCGCCCATCTTTACCACATATAGAGTGTGCAAAACAGAACTTGTATTGTTAGTACAATAGCAAAGAGTCCATATCTGTCTATCTCACATATCTGTCCTGTCTCACACGGCTGTCAGTCTAGCATATCATAGACACAGGGCTAAGGGCTCCATATCCATATCCCCCCTCCACCCAAATACAATATCCCCCTCCACCCACATCCCCCTCCACCCACATACAATATTTCCCCCTCCAATAGGTCCCACATACAATCTCCCCCTCCATTGTTTTCCCTTGGTCCACGCAGCCTCACCACCTTCAAAATACCACAAGAAAGTAAAAGTGTGACCTCCTATCCACAGGTCCGGTGGTTTTCCCTCACTCTTAAAATCAGGAACACATGTACACTACCACTATACTAATGCCAATATAACCCACAACACCGCCATGTGGAGACCACATAGAGGTCAGACACCAGCTCAGGTATAACCTACCACACAGCCATATGAGAACACATAGTGGTCAGACACCCACACAGGTATAACCTACAATACCGCCATATAGAGACCACATAGAGGTCCAGACAACCCAGCTAAGTCACAATAACAGTGAATACAGCACTGAACCACTATAGAAGTAAAATAACCCCTAAAATCAGGGACAGACCAACGTCTTATCTGAATGAGCGTTCTCTCTCTCAGGATCGTTCTTATTCTCTTTTCCTTCTGCACCGTTACACACCGCGCCATGATGACATTTCCCGGCGACAGCTCATTCCTCGCATAAATTACACACCAAAAATCTTAGAATCCTCAATTTCCAGCCATTTCGTTTACCTATTCCACAACTCTGTACAAACTACCCAGGGTGGGAGAGCGGTACAAAAGCCATAAACTAGAGCTAGTAATCCTGAAGGGTTGGAGGGTGCGGAAAAGGACTACCCCCTGGAGATAAGCCAGGAGTATACCGGCATTTAGGGACCTCCTTTAGGTATAAACCGGCAGTTAGTGGCCTCTTTAGATAAGTAATAACAGGAAGTTAAGGCCTCCTTTAGATGTATACAAGCAGTTAGGGGCCTCCTTAAGATGTATACGGCATTTAAGGCCTCCTTTAGGTAGTAAAGGCAGTTAGGGGTCTCTTTTAGGGAGTATACAGCAGTTAAGGGTCTCTTTTTTTAGTAGTATACAGGTAGTACGGGGCCTCCTTTAGCTAGTGTGCATGTCATGGAGGAGGAGGGCCCCCCTTTAGCTAGTGTGTAGGTAGTCAGGCCCCCTTTAGCTAGTGTGTAGGTAGTCAGGGCCCCCTTTAGGTAGTCAGGGCCCCCTTTAGCTAGTCAGGGCCCCCCTTCAGAAGCCAGGGCCCCCCTTTATGTAGCCAGGGCCCCCTTTCTGTAGTAAGGGCCGCACTTTAGTAGCCAGGGCCCCCCTTAAGTAGTCAGGGCCCCCCTTTAGTAGCCAGGGCCCCCCTTAGTAGTCAGGGCCCCCATTAGTAGTCAGGGCCTCCCTTAGTAGTCAGGGCCCCCCCTTAGTAGTCAGGGGCCCTCCTAGTACCAGGGCCCCCAGTAGTGCCAGGGCCCCCCTTAGTAGCCAGGGCCCCAGTAGTAGCCAGGGCCCCCCCCTTTGTATCAGGGCCCCCCTTTGTACCGGGCCCCCCTTAGTAGTCGGCCCCCAGTATAGCCAGACCCCCGTAGTAGCCAGGACCCCCTTAGTAGTCAGGGCCCCCCGTAGTGCCCGGGCCCCCAGTATTCCGGGGGCCCCCCCTTTGTAGTCAGGGCCCCCAGTAGTAGCCAGGGCCCCCCTTAGTTCATCCCCAGTAGTGCCAGGGCCCCCCGACAGCAGGGCCCCAGTGTAACCAGGCCCCCCTTATATCAGGGCCCCCATAGTGCCAGGACCCCCTTAGTAGTCAGGGACCCCCAGAGTAGCCAGGGCCCCCCTTTAAATCAGGGCCCCAGTAGTAAAGGCCCCCAGTATTTGCCAGGCCCCCCGTAAAACCAGGGCCCCCCCTTAGCAGGGCCCCCATTTGAGAGGGCCCCCAGTAGCCCGGGCCCCCCATAGGGTAAAACAGGGGGCCCCCCCCAGGTAAGGGGGGCCAATGCCCCCTTAGTGTCCCCGGGGGGGCCCCCCTTTGGGGGGGAAAAGGGGCCCCCCCCCCAAAGTAAATAAAATTTTTTGGCCCCTTTTTTTTGGTCAGGGCCCCCCTTGAAAGGGGGGGTCCCCCAATTGGGCAGGGACCCCG